>PVHX01026353.1:0-20966 GCA_004024805.1 Geosciurus inauris
CAAAGAAAACAGGGACTCAGAATATAGCCAGGAAGACATGGGGAACACAGGAAATTTTAGCTTGAAGCTCTGGCTTTTTCATGACTTACTGTGAGACCTTTGACAAATCCTCTCAGTCTTAGGTTTTCCTAATCTCCAAGGTACCCTCCAGTCCCAACCTTGAGTGGTTTTGATCCCAAAACCAGATTTCAGGATGCTAACTCAACTACTTAATTACAAATGACTAAACCAGAAGCTGTGGGTGGTGCTGGGACTCGGGGTTAAAGTTAGCAACCATAGTGAAAGGGCAGCAGTGACTGGAAGGCTGCCCACTTAGTCAGGGTCAAGCCTGAGCTAGATTTTGAAGATAGAACAATCATTCAGGGGCCAAGAAGAGGTGGACAAGGTGGCTGTGCCAAGCAGTCAGGGAGAAGATGGAGCTTCTGGTGACTTGCTGGCTGATTGAGGAGCTCTTTTCACTCCTCAGTTTTCTTTGCTGTCAAATGGGATCCCCAACACTCTGGCACCTGTGAGGAGGGACAGTCTGTGGGGCAGGTAAAGATATTTAAATTGAAAGGCCATGAGATAGATAATGATAAAAAAACAAAAACCTCGAGAGCTTCATCCTTTTGACATGTCTTAAAAAACCAATATTACCCCAAACTGTCTTCCAGATGCAGATCTGTGATATACCTTGCTTCCTGGACCACCTTGACAAGTGAGCACCCCTTGTATTGATCACCTCCCTTGCCCTGTTGTTGAATAGGGAAGCAAAAAGGACAGGTCAAGCAGAAGATCACAGTCCCGCAGTCATGGAGAAGAGATGTGCTCTCCAGGCAGCCTCTCTTGGCAGCTGTATATGTAAGACTGACCATGAACTTGGTCAGGAATGTTAATAGCTGCCAGGGAGATGAAGGGTATGCTGGTGCCAAAGGTAGCACCACCTACTCACTGACCAGATTCCACAGGGAGTATGATGTTGTATGGTAATCAGGACTGTCTGTAGGGACACACCAAGTGGATTTCTATTGAATACTGGAAAACTTTATCACAGAGGTTTTCTTTTCTTCTTTATTTGAATTAAACAAACATTACCTTGATAAACATTTGTGGAACAACTCTGAAGTCTTACTCAAAAATTCCTCCTCTCGGCTCTTACTAATTGGAACCCCTGGAGGAAGGACAGAGGAGAGATTGACATCTTTAGATGCAAATATTCCCTTGGAGGCCCCAATTCCTTGCACATCCATTTATTTTTTAAGATCATGGATGGCTAAGGTAAAATGGGAAGAAGGAGCAAGAGTTGAGTTGCCCCTTATTTCCACTGACTACACAGCAGTAGTTCTCCAGTTGGCCTCTGAGGAATCTCTCTGGGGCCCAGAGGAGAAAGCAGGAAGGACTCAACCCTCAACTAGGGAAGTATTGCATCCATTTCATGTAGTGAGCTTCCAGGTACAATTTCATTAAAGAAGAGATTTCCCTTAAAATAAGAAGTTGGAAAGTCATGGCAATTTTCACCTATTTTCATATATTCGGTGAACATCATCTATGGACCCAACACTATTCTTGGTATTGGAGATATATTAAAGCAGCACTTAGCTCCCAGGTCCTCCCTCACAGATGGTAGTACGTTTTTTCCCCACACATTCTTCTACTGGCTCCCCATGTAGACTAGATGCTCCATGAGGGCAAGGACTCTTTGTTTAGCTTATTTTTTCCATGTAATCATAAAGCTTCCAAAGCACATAGAACATCCCTCCAAATAAGAAATTATTTAGGTATTGCACCTACAAGATTTCCACCAATTCAACAAATGTTCATTGAACATACACTGTGTGCTTAATGGAGCAATAATAGAAAGATATGACACAGTTCTTATCCTCCAGGAGCTCACTGAGTAAACAAGAGGCAAAGATTTGAAACAGTTAGATAAAAATAACAGGCAGTATGTGATAAGTGCCAAAATTGAAAGAATAGTGTGTCCAAGGAAGTGCTCAAAGGGGACAGTCTGCAATGCTTCCCAGCTTATACAGAAGGTGCCTTTAAGCTAGGTGAGAGGAATTTTAAGTAGCTGCTGCTCAATTTAAGGGGGCTTTCCCAATACATTGAGAGCTAGGTGGCTTGGAGGAAGGAGGAGAATTTCAAGTAAGCTAGTTCTTAGCCTCGGAATTTTTTTTCCACTGTTTGCAATCAAACCCAGGCCTTGCACATGGTAGGCAAGCACCATACCACCAAGCTACATTCTCAGTGTAAGGTAGAAATAGCCTTCCTTTACCCAGTTTCAGCCCTCCCTCCTCTAAAGCCTACAGCAGTCCCTGCCCCAGCAGTTTCCCATCTGAGTTTCCCGCCCAAGCTAACAAAGCCTAACCGCTCAAGTTAACCTTCAACTACCTCAGGGGTGCTCACAACTAAGACCACCAATCCTCAACTTACACACTGGCCTGAAATGACCAATCCATAGTCCACGATGCGTTTACTGCAGGCCCTATAAATCCCATGCCCCGCACCCCCTTGCTTTCTCTCTCTGAGCATCCTCCTGCATTGACACCTCCCATGAATAAAAAGATCCCTTGGTTATATGGAGTGTGTTGTGTCCAGTTCAGAGTGAACCTTACACTCAGTCCTGGAATTTGTACTGTTAATGGATCGTCACATGATTATGATGCTCAGCTGGCATGGTGTCCACCTGTGTAAAGGATGATGCAGAGTAGATTAGAGCACTACACACCAATCCATCTCTTCCTGCCTCATTCTCAGTTTCTCTGGGAGAGGGACATCAATAATTCTTCTCTAAATTTTGCTGAAAAGCAAGCTTAGAGTTCAGAGACTTTCAAAGGTGTACCCAAGGTCACTCAGCAAATAGAGGACACTCTGGCCTCCTACCAAATAGTAGAAACAGAAAGATGACAGAATATCATCCCAAGGAATATTTGCTTCATTTCTCGGCAAGACAAGTCTGACCCACTTGGTTAACCAGGGAGTCTGTTGCCCAAAGTACAAAAAGGAGCAAGTCTGTGGAACTGCCAGGTGTGTAGGACAGAGCCCAAGGCGAGGTTAGTCCCTGGGAGCTTGGAGTTCTAGCTTTGCGGTGTGATTCATCCCAAGCCACTTCCCCTCTCTATGCCTGTTCTTTACCTATTAATAACAATGCACAGCGTCATTGTTAGGATTAGCTACCAGTATTGGAAAATGCATAGTGCAGTTAGTCCCAATGTGATTCCTAGGAACAGAAGGGATCCACAGCCATCTGCCAATGGTTATGAGTAAAATATGTGCTAGCTGCCCTCAGAATAAGCATTTGCTTCTCAGGAAGAGAGTGAGTTGGAGGCCTGAGGCTGGGTTCTGCCCTCTTCAGAAATACTGACCAATGTGGAAGCTTTAGAGACCCTGGCAGAGAACAACATAGACTTAAGAAAAAGAAATGAAATGCACAAACATTTATCAGGAGTGAATTTTCTGAAGACTTAGGGATGGGAAATGGTTAGAATCAGGGCTTAGTGTTTAAAATTGTGCTAAAATATACGTAACACAAAAATTTCCATTTTAAACACTTTTAAATGCATGGTTCAATGGCATTAAGTACATTCATATTGTGCAACCATTACCACCATCCATCTCCAGCACTTTTTTAATCTTGCAAAGTCAAAATACTATACACACACATCCAACACTATTCTCCATTGGCCCTTTCCCCAAGCCCCTGATAACTACCACTCTACTTTCTGTCTCTATCACTTGAACTATTCTAGATAGCTCAAATAAGTGGATTCATATTTGTCTTTTTGTGACTGGCTTATTTCATTTAGCATAATGCCCTCAGGGTTCATACATAAATTTCCATTCCTTTAAAGGCCAAATGAGATTCCATTGCGCGTGTATATATATATTCTTTGTTTATTCATTCATCCATGAATGGACACTTCAGTTGCCTTACCTATTGGCTATTGTGAATAGGCTTCCATAAACATGAGTGGACCCATGTCTCTTTGAAACCCTACTTTCAACTCTTTGGGTTATATGCTTAGAAGTAGAATTGCTGAATCATGTGGTACTTCTATTTTTTAAAGGAACCTCCATACTGTTTTCCACAGCAGCTGTATCATTTTATACTCACACCAGCAATGTGCAGAGGTTCCATTTTCTCCAAATCCTTGCCAACCCTTGATATGTCCTGTCTTTTTAAAAAATATTAGCTGTGTTAGCTTTTTGTCATCATGATCAAATAAAATACCTGACAAGAACAACTAGAGAAGGAAAGATTTATTTTGGCTCACAGTTTCAGAGGATCAGCTAGTTCCATTACTCTGGGCCTGAGTTGAGGCAGAAGAGCATGGCAGAGAAAACTTGTCAGCTCATAGAAGCCAGAGGAAGGGGCGGGGGGCAAGGATAAGAAATACCCTTCTAGCACTCACCCCCAGTTACCTACTTCCTCCATATAGATCTCACCTCCCAGTAGTCCATTCAGTCAGCAGAGGAGCCTCATGATCTAATCATTTCCCAAGAGCCCCACCTTTGAATACATGAGACTTTGGGAGACATTCCAGATCCAAACCATATCAGTAGCCATCCTAATCAGTGTGAAATGATATCTTACTGTGCTTTTGATTTGCATTTTCTTAGTGATCAGTGATATGAACGTATTTTCATGTGCTTTTTGGCCATTTGTATATCTTTTTTTGATATACATCTATTCAAGCCCTGTGCTCATTTTTAAAATGCATTTTCTTTTTTAAAAACATTTTCTTAGTTGTCAATGGATTTTATTTATTTATATACGGTGTTGAGAACCAAACCTGGTCCCTCACACATGCTAGGCAAGTGCTCTAACATTGAGCCACAACCCCAGCCCAAAATGCATTTTCTTTTAAAGAAAATTATTGATTTTTAGGACTTTTTATGTATTCTATTTATCAATTACTTATCAGGTATATAATTGGCAAATATTTTCTCCCATTTGTGGGTTGCTTTTACTGTTGAAAGTTTCCTTATTATGGATACTTTAGCAGGGTTTGGGCTTTGAACCCAAAATACCTGGTTTCAAAATCTGGCTATGTGACAGTGGGCAAATCACTTAACCTTCTTGAGCCTACCTTTGTCTTTTTAAAATTTTTTTGGTACCGGGGATTGAACTCAGGGGCACTCGACCACTGGGCCACATCTCCAGACCTATTTTGTGTTTTATTGAGGGACAGGGTCTCACCGAGTTGCTTAGCACCTCACCATTGCTGAGGCTGGCTTTGAACTCGCGATTCTCCTGTCTCAGCCTCCCAAAGTGCTGGGATTATGCCTGGCTTGTCTTTTTCACCTGAAAGATAGAGATGATTCTTATGCTAGGACCTAGCTTATAAGATTGCTATGATGATGAATAAATGAGATCATCATGTCAAATCTTACCTCAGAGCCTAGCCCAGTTAAGTGCTCAATAAGTGGTAGCCTTTATTTAGTATCAGCTTAAGAAGGAACCAGAATGACGTAACTGAAATGTGATATTAGCTATTATCAAATGGGTGAGTAGGCCAACCATACTAAAAAACCAACCTGAGCACAATAATATTACATAACACTGAACATTTGTGTAGCAAGTTGCAGTTTACAAAGCATTTAAACATTCGTCATTCATTCTACAGGCTCCTCTGGGGACATAATGATGAGTAAGACACAGTCCTGCAGAACTGAGTGGGAGAAATCAACAAGGAAAAGGGCAGGGTTTTTTTGTACCAGGGATAGAACTCAGCGGCACTCGACCACTGAGCCACATCCCCAGCCCTATTTTGTGTTTTATGTAGAGACAGGGTCTCACTGAGTTGCTTAGCGCCTCGCCATTGCTGAGGCTGGCTTTGAACTTGCGATTCTCCTGTCTCAGCCTCTCAAAGTGCTGGGATTACAGGCGTGCACCACCGCACCTGGCAGAAAAGGGCAGTTTTAATCATGCTGGTAAGTGCTAAAAGGACAGGAGTATGGGGTGCTGGAGGGGGGAGTGGCATAGGGGAAGAGCACTTCAGATTGGGAGAGTCTCTCCTGGGTATGTAATAAAGAGAAAATTCCATAGGATTACTGGGTTAATAGAAGGAAAGGGGGAGTTGGAAGGGCCTGAGTAGAGCAAGAAGCTAGTTCAAAGGCCAGAGGCAGGAGAGGCTGGCTAGTTGGGGAACATCTATTAGTTTACTATGGCTGGAGGCTACAATTCAAAAGGGAGGAGTGGTGTGGGTTGAGCCCCAAGAGGCTTGCAGGTGTGAGACCACAGAGAGTCTAGGGTTAAGGAGTTGAAATTTTTTTTTAAATATTATTTTAGTTGTAGATGGACACAATATCTTTTTTATCTATTTATTTTTATGTGGTGCTGAGGATCGAACCCAGTGCCTCACGCATGCAAAGCAAGTGCTCTACCACTGAGCCACAGTCCCAGCCCAGGAGTTGAAATTTTTATCCTGAGAAAAATAGGAGCTATGGAAGGGTTTTGAGCAGATGAGTGATGTAACTGAGTTTGCTTTTTAGAAAGATCTTTTTGACTGCAGCATGCAGAGCAGAACAAAGGGGGTGCAGCTAAGAAAAGAACAATGAGGATAGGGAATCTCAGGGTTCAAGAGACATTTAGGATAAAATGGAGCAGATATGGAGACTGAATGAATGACCTGAGTTTGCAAGTAAGTAACTCAGGTATCATCTTTATTTCACTAAAGTTGAGCAATTGAGGTTGAGAAAGGCTAAGTGATTCATACACGGTCCCACAGCTGGAAAGGATCCAATCAGGACTCTCTCTGGCTTTCCCTTTTGACATCCTCTGATCACTACATGAGAACATGCTGTCAGACAAGTTTCTAGATCTGTGTGTGTAAATCCCCTTTGTTTCCCTAATGACTGCTATGCAGCAGATAATCATTCCAGAGGTACTTTATCGAATTTTCTTTGGTCATCCATATTTTGTGGCTTCCAGTCCTTGACCTTCAAGTAATTCTTCCATTCTGCTTAAAAGTTTAATGAGATAAGCAAGTCTCTCCCTTTTAGGGAGGCTCAAATAAACACCTTAAGGCTCAAAAACAGGAAGCCCAAGTCCTAACCTTGGCCACAAAGTATCTGTCATATATAAATAGTCATCATTTTTTAAAAAAAATTTTTAGTTGTAGATGGACAATACCTTTATTTTATTTGTGGTACTGAGGATCGAATCCAGGGCCTCACACATACTAGGCAAGTGCTCTACCACTGAGCCACAACCCCAGTCCCTCAAATAGTCATCTTATTTTTATAAATTCTTGTGTGAAAACCCAGGGGAACAAGACAAATGTATACTTGCTCCAATTCAATAATTTTATAAATGTCTTATAAAATAAATGTAACTTCCAACTGAATAACCACTCTCTCATCAGTCTGTTTGGTAAGTTGTATTTCTGATCCCATAATACTCATGTAGTTGTAGGGATTTTCCCTGAAACTCTACTGTTTGCTCACCAGGGAGTATGTCCCTGCCCTGTAATTCCTGAGCATGGTGTTATTAAACTCAAAACTGTCAACCAAGATACATCTTTTTTTTAACCTGAGACATTTGTACTGCTAATATATATACAATATACATATATATTGCACTGTTATAAAACCAGCAGAAAGATGAAAATTAAACAAGGAGGTGAAACTACAGTCTATAAAAAGTTCATCTACTGTGACTATCCTGAAGCATCAATGATAGGTGGCATTGTCTGTGTGGATGGTAAGGCACAGGGTGATCTTGGCAGTGTGATTATTTCACAGCATGACAAGTCTGGGAGTAAAAAAGGGGTCTTTGCTGATGTAAATTTATCCAGGACCTGGGGCTACAGTTCCAGCTTAACAGGAAGGGTGGAGCTCTGACTCTGAACTCCACTCCAGGGGCTAGGCTCTAGGTCACAGAGCCTGTACAGTGACCTCCTTGGGACATGGAAGCCAAGATCAAATTCCAAGAGAGACCAGCACTTCTGATGGAGACCTCCCATGGCTTCCATGAGCAACAGGAGGTGCTGGGCTTAAGGGCCCTGATTCCTTTACCTCTCCATAGGCATAGGCACTCCTGCATGGGTGCTTCTCTTTGGTGAGTACCCATAGCCCACTCTGGCTGTGGCATGGTGACTAGGAGGCCAGCAAGGGGCCAAGTCACTCCCTGATCTACATGTGGGGGACAAAAGAGGCACAGTCTCACTTGAGAGGTAAAATCTCTCATCATCCCCAGCATCAGAGCAGAATAACACCTGGCCATGAGGGCAGAAACCTCAAGGGAGACTATTGCAAGTATCCAAATGAAGAAAGGAAGGGTGATTGAAGGCCCTTGGAAGAAAGGCCCTAGGCAGGCAGAAGAGAAATGGCACTAATGGTGACAGTGATTCTAGAGTCCCTTGATCCATTCTGTGAACACTTTCCAAACACCTTCCTTGTACAGAATCCCATGATCGGGGCCATGAGTGTTACAAATTTGAGGAAGGCCTGGACCTTCCCTCTAAAGGAGCTGTATTTTTCTTTTTTTGTTTTTATTTTTTAGTTGTTGATGGACCTTTATTTTTTATTTATTTATATGCAGTGTTGAGAATCAAATCCAGTAACTCACACATACGAGGCAAGTGTTCCACCACTGAGCTACAACCACAGCCGTTTTTTTTGGTACTACCTCGACATTGCTGAGGCTGGCTTTTTTAAAAAAATATATTTTTTTAGTTGTAGATGGACACAATATCTTTGTTTTTATATGGTGCTGAGGATCGAACCCAATGTCTCACACATGTAAGGTGAGTGCCCTACCACTGAGCCACAACCCCAGCACCCTGAGGCTGGCTTTGAACTCAGGATTCTCCTATCTCAGCCTCCCAAAGAGCTGGGATTACAGGCATGCACCACAGTGCCCGGCCCCAGCCCTTTATTATTATTATTTTTTAATTTGTTCTAATTAGTTACATGTGACAGTAGAACGCATTTGGACACATTATACACAAATGGAGTACAACTTCTTATTCCTCTGTCTGTACATAGTGCAGAGTCACACCAGTCGTGTAATCATACATGTATCTACGGTAATAATGTTTTCTTTTTGGTACTAGGTATTAAACCCAGGGATGGTTAACTGCTGAGCCACATCCCAGCCCTTTTTATTTTGAAATAGGATCTGGCTATGTGGCTCAGGGCCTTGCTAAGTTGCAGAGGCTGGCTCTGAATGTGACCCTTCTGCCTCAGCATCCATGAGCCACTGGGCTTACAGGTATACACTACCACACCTGGTTGTGGGGTGAAATGTGCTTTTCTAAAGAAGTTAAACCGTGGCCATAAATATTACTAATTCAGGATAGCCTGGGAGAGGGGGAGCAGATGCAGAATAAAAGGCTGCCCAAAGGCATTGAGTTTTGAGCCAGACTGTAAGGGAGAATGCCTTCTCCTCCATCCCATGTTGACCTCTGATGATAGGTCTCCAAAAAAAAAAAAAAAAAACCTAGCCACTTGTGTTAACTGACACGAGTGGGGTAGGAAAAGAGAGTGCCTTTCCCTAAGGAAATCTGTCATCATCATCCAAGTGTGTCTTTTCACTGAAACTGAATAAGGGCAAGCCAGGAGTTTTAAGCCTCTGTGAGTCTGTTGCCCTTAGCAAAACTCCAGGAATGTAGTAGGTGCTCAATGTGTGCTCACTGAACGACTAAGGTTTGAAATGTAGCTTCAAGTGGACAACTCAGCACTTTGGTACCAGCAAAGACACTTGTTTTCCTATGAAACTGTCTACCTGGGAGGATTTGATTTTGCAGTAGGAAAAGGAGGCAGTCTATTAGTCATTGTCTTCGCCACAGGACTTCAATCAAATCCTCTAGCTCTACCTTCTGGCCAGGATAATATCCTTTTCCTTCCCCTACAGCCAAGGGCCTTATGAGGACTTGTATGCATTGCAACACAGGCCTGTGGATACAATGTCCTGCCTTTGCTGTCCTATCCAGTCAAGAGTTGCTGCCTTCTCCTCTGGGAATCCTTTCCTGAGAAAACCTCTTAAGAGATATCTTAGCTACATTGAAGGTAATCATGCTTGAGCTGTTTGAGTCAGGAAGATATTTCACCTGTAGTTTTTCCTCCCAAATAGATGGTGGGCCCCTTGTTGTCAGAAATGGTAGCATCTTCTTCTCTATCCTCAGGAATGACTCCCCAAAAGGCTTATGGATGCACAGAAAATTCTTGCTGGTTTAGAAGAAGGTGCTTCAGGGATTCTCAAGTCAAAGACACTTATTTTGTCTAAACCCAGTTAATTAACCTTCTGCTATCAAGTTGCCCCAGAAGGTGGACAAGAAGCCCTCATGTTTCAATTTCAGATTAGAAATCAGAAAATTTTGGTTACATTACTGACTTTGCCACTAACTAGTGAGAACTTTGGCAAGCTGGTTCTTTGATTCTGGCCTCAGTTTCCCCAAATTAAAGTAGAGAGATTTCTACTTCTGGCTAAGATAGGTTTGTATCTATCTTTTTGCATGAAAATAAATAAATAAATAAAATAAAGACAATGTGAAGCAAGAGTCTTTGAGACACTTGACAATAGGCAAAAAGATAATGACTCCAGAGAGATGAGGATTGAACAAGGTGAGTCCTATAAATGACCCAGCTTATTTTTTAACAGTTTTATTGAGCTATAATTCAAATACCATACAATTCACCCACTTAAGTGTACAATTCAATGATTTTAGCATATCTATAGACGTGGAAAATCACAAATTTTAGAACATTTTTATCACCTCAAAAGGAAATCCCCTGTTTTTGTTTGGTTTGGTTTGGTTTGGTACTGAGGATTGAACTCAGGGGTACTTGATCCCTGAGCCACATGCCCAGCCCTATTTTGGGTTTTTCTTTTTTGTTTCTGTTTTTTTAAATATTTTTTTAGTTGTCGATGGACCTTTATTTTTATTTATTTGTATGTGGTGCTGAGACTCAACCCCAGTGCCTCACGCATGCTAGGCAAGCGTTCTACCACTGAGCCACATCCCCAGCCCTATTTTGTGTTTTATGTAGAGACAGGGTCTCACTGAGTTGCTTAGCCCCTCACCATTGCTGAGGTTGGCTTTGAACTCGTAATTCTCCTATCTCAGCCTCCTTAAGTGCTGGGATTATAGGCGTGCGCCACCACACCCAGCTTGAAATCCCCTGCTCTTTAGCTGTCACCTCTCTATTTCCCATTCCTCCACCCCTCAGCAGCTATTTGTCTTCTGTCACTTATTTGCTTATTCTGGGCATTTCAAATAAATGGAATCATAGTAAATGTGGCCTTTGTAACTGATTTCTTTCACTCAGTATAATGTTTATGAAGTTCATCTATTTTGTATCATATATCAGTACTTGATTCCTTTTTATAACCAAATAATATTCCAAATAATATTAGCAGCCACCTTTTCTGCATGAATACACCACATTTTGTTTATACATCATCACTTGATGGACATGTTTGTTTCCACCTTTTGGTTATTATTAATAATGCTGCTATAAATACTCATCTACAATTTATGTGTGGACATACATTTTCCTTACTCTTGGCTATATACCTAGGAGGGGAATTTCTAGGTTGCTAGGTCATGTGAGAACTTTATGTTTCACCTTTTCAGAAATTGCCAGACTGTTTTCAAAAGTAGCTGCATCATTTGACATTCCCACCAGCAGTATACAGAGTTCCGGTTTCTTCACATAGTTGCCCATACTTGTTATCTGACTTTTTAAAATATAGTCATCCTAGTGGGTATGAAGTTGTATCTCATTGTGGGGGGGGTTGTTTTTTTGGTTTTTGGAACTGGGGATGATTGAACTCAGGGGCACTCGACCACTGAGCCACATGCCCAGCCCTATTTTGTGTTTTATGTAGAGACAGGGTCTCACTGAGTTGCTTAGCGCCTCGCCCTTGCTGAGGCTGGCTTTGAACTCGTGATCTTGCCTCAGCCTCCCAAGCTGCTGGGATTACAGGCGTGCGTCGTCACCTCACCTGGTTTCATGACCAATTCTTGTTAGTAAAATTTGAAATCACGAAGCGAAGCATGAGGGTTCCTGCTTTTGATCTTCTTTTTGAAGATTGTTTTAACTATTCTGGGTCACTTGCAATTGATATGAATTTTAGAATCACCTTGTCAATTTCTAAAGAAAACCTAGCTGGAATTCTTAAAGGCATTGTATTCAATCTATAGTACACTTTAGGAGGTGTTACTGTCGTAATAATATTGAGTCTTCCCACTCATGAGCATAGCGTACAGGATATGTTTTCACTTATTTGGAACTTTTAATTTTCTTACATCAGTTACTAGCAGTTTTCAAAATACAAACTTTGCACATCTTTTCTTAAATTTATTCCTGAGTGTTTTAGTCTTTTTGATAGTATTGTATGTGGAATTGTTTGTTTTAATCTCATTATTGGATTGTTCATTGTAAATTTATTGATATACAATTGATTTTTGTAGATAAATCTTATATCCTTGCAATCTTGATGAATTTGTTTATTAGCTATGATTCTTTTGTGGATTCCTTAGGCTTTTCTACATGCAAATTCATGTCATCTAAAAATGGAAATAGTTTTTTTTCTTCTGTATCCAATGGAGGTGGTGACTTTCCTTTTTTTTTTTTTTTGGTACCGGGGATTGAACTCAGGGGCACTCGACCACTGAGCCACATTCCCAGCCCTATTTTGTGTTTAGACAGGATCTTACTGAGTTGCTTAGCGCCTCACCCTTGCTGAGGCTGGCTTTGAACTCGCGATTCTTCTGTCTCAGCCTCCCAAAGTGCTGGGATTACAGGCGTGCGCCACCATGCCTGGCTGACTTTGATTTCTTTTTATTGCCTAACTTCCCTGTATGGAACTAAAGTACAATGTTGAGATACTGACATCCTTGTTCCTAATCTTAAAGATAAAACAGTTCTTTCATCATTAAGTAGGAGGTTAGCTACAGTTTTTTTGTAGATATCCTTCAAGAAGATGAGGAAGGGGCTGGGGTTGTGGCTCAGTGGCAGACTGCTTGCCTCACACATGTGGGGCACTGGTCAGCACCACATAAAAATAAACAAAATAAAGATATTGTGTCCATCTATAATTAAAAAGTGTTTAAAAAAAGTTGAGGAAGTTCCCTACAATTCCTAGTTTGTTGAGTATTTTTATCATGAAATGGTTTTGGGTTTTGTCAATTTGTTTATGTTCATATATTAAGATGATGATGTGATTTGGTTTTTTAATTCAATTGCTATGGTTTATTATATAAATTGATTTGCATATGTTAAACCAACCTATATTCCTGGGATAAAAATCCTACTTTTCATAATGCGTAGTTCTTTCTTTGTGTTGCTGGATTCATTTTCTAGTGTTTTGTTTTGGATTTTTTCAGATTATTCATAATATATATTAGTAGTTTTCTTGTGATATCTTTATTTGGTTTGGGGATTATGGTGGTACTGCCCTCCCTAGAATAGACTGGGAAATAATCCATCCTCTTCTGCTTTAGAGAGAGTTTATGAAGAGTTAGTGTTTGTTCTTTAAATGTTTGTTATGACTCAGTGTTGGAATATCAGGACCTGGGATTTTGTTGGTGGGCAATTTTTAGAAAATTACATGTTGGGGCTGGGGTTGTGGCTCAGTGGTGGAGTGTTTGCCTAGCACGCGTGAGGCATTGGGTTCAATCCTCAGCACCACCTAAAAAATAAATAAAATAAAGTTATAAAAAATTACATATTGAGCATTCTTTATCAGAAATACTTGGGACCGGAAGTGTTTTGGATTTCAATTATTTTCTGGACTTTGAAATATTTGTATATACAGGTATGCTTTGGATATGAGGTATCTTTCCAAAGCTCCTGTTCAATGTAGAAATATTCACAGGTGAAGGGATTAGATTGTGAAAGCTGTAACCTAACTAGTAGATTAATCCATTTGATGGATTAATAATTTGAATGGACTAACTGGGTGGTAACTAGGCAAGTGAAGTGTGGGTGGAGGAGGTAAGTTACTGTGGGCATTCCCTTGGGAATTATATCTTGTTCCCCTGGCTCCTCCTCTTTGCTCTGCCTCTCAGCTGCCATGAGCTGAGCAGCTTTCCCCTAGAACATCCTTCTGCCATGATGTTCTGGCTCATATCTGACCCAGAGCAATGTAGTCAGCCATCCATAGATGTGACCTCTGAAACAATGGACCAAAAAAAAACCTTTTCTTCCTTTAAGTTGTTCTTTTTTTTAATATTTATTTTTTAGTTGTAGGTGGACAGAATATCTTATTTTATTTTTATGTGGTGCTGAGGATCGAACCCAGTGCTTCACGCGTGCTAGGCAAGCACACTACCACTGCGCCATAACCCCAGCCCTTAAGTTGTTCTTGTCAAGTATTTTAGTCACAGTGATTAAAAGCTGACTAACACATAGACATAATAATGTATCTTGGGGATGGGACACAAGTCTCAACATGAATAAATTTATGTTTCATATATACCTTGTACACATAGCCTTCAGGAAATTTTATAATATTTTTAATAGTGTTGTACATGAAACAAAGTTTCATGATGTGGGATTTTCCATTTGTTGGCATGATGTCAGTGACAAAAACATTTTGAATTTGAGAGCTTTGTGGATTAAGTATACTCAACCTGCACTAATTCAATCTCTTCATTTGTTATAGTCTATTCATATTTACCTTTCCTTCTAGAATTAGTTTCAGTAGTTTGCACCTTTCTAGGAATTTGTCCATTTCATCTATTATTGGCATACCATTGTTCAGAGTATTCCTTGATAATTCATTTCTGTCAGGTCAGTAGTAACATTCCCTCTTGCATTTCTGATTCTAGTAATCTGAGTCTTCTTTTTTCCTGGTCTATCTAGCTAAAGGTTTAACAATTTGGGGGATCTTTTCAAAGAACCAGCTTTTGGTTTCGTTGTATTTCTCTATTGTTTTTCTATTATCTATTCCATTAATCTCTAATCTATTATTTATCTATTATTTCCTTCCTTTGGCTTACTTTAGATTTAAAAACACTGAATAAAATATTTTCTTACATTATTTGTGTTTGGGTTTTTTGTTTCGCTTTGTTTTGGGGCCTACCTTACCTTCTTGGAAAGCTATATTCCATCATTGGGTAAGCATATTTTAAGTTCCTGTATTGCTATTCAATACGTGTTGCCAAGTTAAACCAATTTTTGTAAAGACAGAGATGGATGTCTAGCTTCTAAAACCTTGCTACTAAACATATGGCCCACATATCAACAGTATCTCTCACACTCAAGTTGTTCCACATTCTTCCTTGAATGTGTATTCATTGCTTTGCCCCCAAAGGCATTAATCTCTTGAGATGACCCCCATTCTCCCTTGAGTATGTACCTACTTTTTAAAAAAACCTCTGTCCATGTCTGTGACTGATATGTGCTAAAATTCTTTTTCCATCATGTATGTCAAGAATCTTGGGCCTTGACCAAGTTTTCCCATCTCTCTAGGAACTCCTTGGACCCTTATTTGGAGACACTTCTTCTCCTGTGACATCTCTTGGTGCCAACATGGGGCTTGAAGGCATCAACTTTGATTGCAATGTGAGGATTCCAACCCATCCCAACAACTGAGGCCAGTCTCTTCTCTGTTCCAATTATATCAGGCAGGCAAATATTCTATATCCCTGATTACACAGGGCCATTGCTCCTTGACAGCATGAAGGAGCCACAGAAAATAAATCTTCACTGCTTATCAACCCTTAAGATTAAGGGATCTATGTCTCATGGGTGAAAAGTGAGAAAGGGATTTGGGATAAAGGGAGAAATATACTGAGTCTCAAAGGAAGCATTATTATTGAAATGGATGAAATACTCATAAATCATTGAAATACAAAAAGTGCACATGAACAGTTGCCACTCCTAAGCAACCTAACCCATGCCCTTGGCTACAAAAAATAACATCAGAACAATGTGCAAATGCAAATAAAAGTGATATAAAATTGTGTTAACTTTGCTCCAATTCTACCTCTACTCCAGCCCCTAACAACCATTCCTTTATACAGACTAACACCCCACACCAACGAATCCTCTAGAGATGGGCCTGCATTTTCCTTTGGATGTATATTCCTTGTTTTATCCCAAAGTCAGTCTCTCTCTCTCTCTCTCTCTCTCTCTCTCTCTCTCTCTATCTCTATCTCTCGCCTCCATTCTCCTTTGAATATGTATCTGCTTTCCTAAATAAACCTCTGTCTATGCCTTTGGGGGGAAAACAGCATCAGCAATACTTGAAGCTCATAGAAATGCAGAATCTCAGGCCCTTTATGGACCTAGTGAATGAAAATCACATTTTAACAGTCCACAGGTAATTACTATCCTCGTAAAACTTTAAGATATACACTGATTTAAGCCAGGCATGGTGGCTCACGCCTGTAATCCCAGCACTTAGGGAGGCTGAGACAGGAGAATCGCCAGTTCAAAGCCAGCCTCAGCAAAAGCGAGGCACTAAGCAACTCAGTGAGACCCTGTCTCTACATAAAACACAAAATAGGGCTGGGGATGTGGCTCAGTGGTCGAGTGCCCCTGAGTTCAATCCCTGGTACACCCCCAAAAAATACACACACACACACACACACACACACATATACACACACTGATCTAGAAAGCACCATTATCAAAAGAAGTCAAAATGATGACCCAGGTATGTGTAGAGACCCATCTAATGTTGAAGATCCCATGCCTGAGGTTTGCTTTAGAGTAAGAAGCTGGGATTTATCTAATGTAGGACCAGGCTTAATTCCCTGGCTTGGGATGGCTGCAGGTAAACTGAATAGAACAGCCAGTATGAAGCTGAGAAAGAGACCAGAACTTACAGCCGCAGAGATAAAGACCTCTAGGAAGGGCAAAGAGTTAATAGCACTGTGGGAAAATGAATAAAGGAAAAGCTAGTTCTACGAGGATCAAGTATTATAATAACACTTTCACAATTTGTATATATACAAATGCATGTAAGACACCCTTACAATTTGTATGTATACACAAATATGTAAATGATGCATGGAAATACGCACATAAAATACATGATAACAATAAACAGCACACCTAGGATAGTGGTTACCTCTTGGAAGGTGAATTAATTATGTTGCATCACAAGATAAGAAATTACCCCAGAACTTGGAAACGTAAAACATGCATTTTCTGGAATCCAGATATGGCTTAGCTGACTCTTCTGCTTCAGAGTTTCTCATGGTGAAACAATCAAGGTGTTAGGTGGGGATGCAGTCTTATCTGAAGACTCTCAGGAAGGATCTACTTCCAAGTTCATGTGGTTGTTGTCAAGACTCGGTTCTTTGTGGGTTGCTGGAGTCAGGAGTCAGTTCCTTACAAGCTGGTGGCTAGAGGCCTCCCTTGATTTCTTGCCATGTGAGCCGCCCCATAGAACTTCACACAATATGGCAGTAGACTTCATCAGAGTGAGCATGTGACAGTACCAGAAGAATAGAAATCACAATGTTTTGTAATTCAACAACAGAAATGACATCCCATCACTTTGGTCATATTCTATTTGTCAGAATATCACTAAATCCAGTCTAGACAGGTGACACTAAAAACATAAATCCCTTTGTCACCATTATTAAATACAGCAGAAAAATAAGTAGCTGTCCGTACAATGTGGTGAGGTATCTCCAAATTATCTCCCAAATAACATGTACTCCCATTAGAGACTACTTTTCTTTTATTACAGTACTTGTTTGGTTAAGGCATTATTTCTGGGATTGCTCTGCTAAAATACAAATAATCTTCAAAGAAAACTATATCAACTTCAGTGAAATAGTCCTTAGTGACCTCTTAACTTTTAGGGGGATACTGTCTTGAGACTTCTAAGAAATCTGTGGTTACCCCCTACACCAAATGCATAACATTTTTCAATTTCAAGCGATGATTCATGAACCTCATAGGAAAACTTCTTTTCCTTAGAAAGATTGAATTAGGACCTTGAGGGAACAATTTTTTTATATTTATTTTTTAGTTGTAGGTGGACAGAATATCTTTATTTTATTTTTATATGGTGCTGAGGATCGAACCCAGTGCCTCACGCATGCTAGGTGAGCACGCTACCGCTGTGCCATAACCCCAGCCCCAGAACAATTTTTTTTTGGTACCTGATATTTAATCCAGAGGAACTTAACCACTGTGCCATACTCCCAGTCCTTTTAAAATTTTTTATTTTGAGACAGGGCCTTGCTAAGGTACTTAGGGCCTTGCTAAATTGCTGATATTGGCCTCAAATTTGTGATTCATCTGCTTTAGCCTCCCAAGCTGCTAGGAGGGAGCAAACATTTTAAGGTCAAGAGACCATACAGAAGGGATTGTAATTGGGAAGTGAGAGCACTGCCCAGGGAGGACAGAATTAGGTGGGCATTTCAACAGAAAAATTCCTTGAGCAGCCCTGAGGTAGCACCATGAGTGAAATCACTTGGGTCAAGGAGACCCAAAGGGAAACAGGGAGGTGAGCAAGAGGCTCCTGGGGTAGAGAATCAGGATGTCTTAAGATAATATGGAAGAACAACATCATTTAAATTGCCATTGAAGTCTATGTTTGGATTTTTTTTTCTTTTCAATCTTGACATTGAAAGTGCCACAAGAATTATAGTAGTTGTAGTTGGTGAAATTTAATTTCCAGAACCTTTAGGAAACTCTAGGTGAGTTTGGAAAACCTAGGCATTGTTATTCATGTCCAGAAAGTGTGGTAATTATATACATGCTCAGAATGCAGATTTTCCTCACAATACTGATATGCTTTATGATTGCTGTGCTCATGATCCATGCAGCAGAATAAAATTCATCACTTTAGGACAAACTGTTAATAGCCTTTGGGGGAAAATGAAAATGACAGCTGTGTGTTCATTCTGTACAACTCAGAGTGGTATCTTCCCCATTACCAAAATAGTAATTATAAACCTGAAGCAGAAAATTGAGTTTAACTAAGTAAACCTGGAACAAATGCGAAGTGCAGCACATGGCCCCTGTTACCATTACAATAATCTCTCTCCCTGTCTTAGGAAACCATGTCTGTGGCTTCATTGCAGGTCTTGTCTTTAAAACTGGCATGGTAACCTTATCTTCCTCCCTTGTGAAAGACAAAGACTTCAATACCTAGCCCATTTCCTGCTTGCCCCTTGGACTTAGATGCACAGAACATGCCATTTGGAAGGGTTATGAACCTATGCTGCTTCTCTTCAGAGTTACTTTAATTCACCAAAATAATTCCTTCACTCTTTTGAACATCTCAAAAGAGAATCTGCAAAGATGAGGAAAGTAAAAGAATGAATACACACAAACACATACACACACATAACTGCATTGTCTCAAAATGGTATTTATTACCTCAAGCTCATTTTCTTCACAAAGTGAAGCCTTTGCAGAATTCATAAAGGAGGGAATCAAAACAAGCTCTGAAAGGGTTTTAAAGTTCTTCTTAAAAGTTCACAGAAATAGGATTTACCAAATGTTCAAAAATAATTATGATGATTCATAATCGTGAAGAAACAGTTTTCTGTCTTTATTACAAAGTTATTTTTAAAGTGTTTCTTCATGAATCATACAAAATAACCAATTGCAAAATAAATTGTCATCTTCATAACTGCTTCTGAGAAAAGGAAATTCTGGTTAAAAAAGAAAACCAATATTTTAATTGAAGAATATTTTCTGCACAGAAAAAAAGATGACAAAGTAAAGAAAGAAAAAATTTACTTCCCAAATGTAGATTGTATCATTATTAAGTAATACTGGGCTTCATTTTTTATTTAATTTTAATCCATAGCAAATCTCCAAATTATTTTGGTAAAATGAAAAGACCTTCTTTCTATATTACTCATTTATTTGAGAATCAGAGCAGCATTACATCTTAGTTCTTGAAACTGGAATTGAATTTTTTTAAAAAATATTTTTATTAGTTGTTGGTGGACCTTTATTTTATGTACTTATTTATATGCAGTGCTGAGAATTGAACCCAGTGCCTTACACATGCTAGTTCTCTACCACTGAGCCACAATCCCAGCCCTGGAAATGAATTTTTTAAGAGAGAGACATATTGATGTTGGAGTTCATGAATTCTCTGTCCAAAAATTGTTTCTATTCAGTGAAGAAAACACCACTGAATTCTTTCACAGGCATTAACATCACATACTATTCTTTTGTTTTTAAAGTTGAAAGCATTTTAATAAAAGAATATTATCTCTAATATTATCTCTAACAGCTCCTTCTGTTCTCAGCAAGATCATGAACACCAAGCCTCTGGTTGTACTGACTTTCATATTCTCAGGACATTATTCATTGAGTAGAAAGTATTCGGTGCTTATAGAACTGTATTGAGATGCTACCATTACTAGACCCATCCTCATAATAGGTGTTTCTCCCACAATAATTGATATTTCTTTCTTTTTCCTTTTCTTTTCGTTTATTATTATTATTAGTAGTAGTAGTAGTAGGGATTGAACCCAGGAGCACTTAACCATTGAGTCACATCGCCAGCCCTTTTTTACTTCAGACAGGGTCTCAGTTGCTTAGGGCCTTGCTAAGTTGCTGAGGCTGGCTTTGAACTCATGATCCTCCTGCCTCAGCCTCCTGAGCCACTGGGAATATAGGCGTGAGCCATCACACCAAGCAACAGCTGAGATTTCTAAGGGCACCCAAGAAATGTACTTTAAATCACATGTCTATGTTCCCCTTTAGATTGTGAACTTCCTGAGAGTAGGAACATGCCTTTTTATCTTTAGTATTATCAAATACAGTGCCTTTAACATGGAAAATGATAAAGATAATAACAATGATAATGAGAGTTATTGAGTACTTACAATATCCTAGACCTTATATCCTAAGCACTTTACATGATTAACTCAATTCTCATGACCTTGAGAGGGAGGTGATATTTATACTATATATGAAGAAATTGAGGTACCTACATGTTGAGTAGCTTGTCCAAGGCTATACATCTAAGTAAGTTGTAGAGGCAGGATTAGAAACCAAAAAGCCCAGTTCTAGAGTAATGCTCTTAATTTCTAAAAGGTATG
>PVHX01026354.1:0-20966 GCA_004024805.1 Geosciurus inauris
TGCCATTGACCTAACAAAATTGGCCACAGAGGATCACATTGAGATAATTCTAAGTTAAAGATATAGGACTGGCTAAGATGAAGTTATTTTGAGTGAAAAAAAAAAAAGAAAGTTCATCAGTAGTGAGAAATTGAAAAAAAATTTAAGGATCAATTTACATTAGTAGCAATTTTCTATAGTTCTCCAAGGACTGAACTCAGGGCCTTGCATGTGCTAGGCAAGCGCTCTGCCACTGAGCTAAATTCCCAACCCCAGGAGTCTTTTTTACCCCTTACTCACCCATCTTTCTTCCTTTCTAATGCTGTAACAAAATTAGGACAGGGTAAGAAAGGGGTACTCATTCATTGGTTTAAAAATACTAAGTATTTTTTACAGTGGGGGAAACTTGAGTTTTTATTTAATGATGTGGAAAGAACACTGGGCTGTGAGATCTGGTTCCTACTCCTGGTTGTGTGATCATGAGAAAAGCACATTTCCTCTCAGGGTTCCCTATCCTCTCTCTGTTGGGGTTGGTGAATATGATTTGTAAGGTTGTCTCCAAGTCTGGGTGCCATGCATTTTAGTTAGCTCTCTGTTGCTATAACACATACTTGAAATAAATCCACTTAAAAAGAGGAAAGGTTTTCTTGGCTTACAGTTTCAGAGGTCCTAGTCTATGGTTGCTTGGTTCTGGTGCTTTTGGGCCTATGATAAGGTAGCACATCATGGTGGGAGCTTGTGGCACAGCAAGTCTCCCCTCCTGGCAAGGAAGTGAAAGAAAGTGAAAGAGGAAGAAACCGACATCCTACAATCCCCTTTGAGGTATATGCTCCTAGTGTCCTAGTGACCTCAGACTTTTACTAGGCTCTACTGTTTAAAGATTCTACAGCACCACAGGCTGAGATCCAAAACCTTTAAGATATAGGCCTTTGGGAGATGTTGCAGATTTGAACTAGAGTACCATGTGTCACAGCAGCTCAAGGCCAGGCAACACAAGTCAACTTGGTTAACACTGCTGGAATCCCCTCTCAGCATCAGACTCTTATGCTAAGCCTGTGACTACACAGCAAAACTACAGATGTGGAGTGTCAGACCTGTGCAGTTAAAGATCCAGGCTTCTTGGGAGTATGTCCAAACAGTGCCTCTTACTAGCTAGAGAATCAGTCCATTTGTTTTCCTGTTGTGCCTCATTTTCTTCATGGGGTTGGGCTAATAAAATTAGTAAATACATGTCATGGGACTTCTATAGTGCCTGGTACCTTGTAAACATTCAAATAATGTTAGTTTTTATTATAATTATATTAGTATAGTCATTATCCTGTGTTTGAGCTTAAGATATGGAAAAATTGAGCTATGGTTTAGATGTCTCTTCCAATTTCATGTGCTAGGAACTTGGCCCCCAATGTTGTGGTGTTGAGAGGTAGGACCTTTGTGAGGCATTGGGGTCATGAATGGGCAAGTCTATTCATGAGTTAATGGATGAGTCCATTCATGGACTAACAGGTTATCATGGGAGGGGCTTTGTTATGATGATGATATATTTATAACCCAGTTGTGCCAGGGCAGGGAGAGGTTGCTGAGAGATCAAATAAAATGCCCAGAGATGGCGAGGCAAGAGGCTTTATTGTGAAATACTTGTAGAGGAGGTCAAGTGGCAACAGGCTGAGCAGGTAGCACATATTGTCTGTCAAGACATTTGCAAAGCTGCACCTCCTCTTCTTCATGGCATTTTGTCCAAGTGGTGTCTGGCTGGATGAGTGACATGTATTCTTTCCATAGTGCCCTAAGTGCTACCCCAGTTGCCACTGAGAGAGGGGTTTTATATGTTAGTCTGCAGAAGCAGTGACATCACCAGCATTAGCTTGCTCATATGACCAGCATCCCAAGGAGCAACAGTCCTGATGTACATGCAAGAAGGTAGCTTTCCCTTGATAGCACTCATTTGCCCTAGTTCCCAGTGTGCACAAGAGAAAGCCAGTATTCTTCAAGATAATATGTATTTGGACTTTCCAGCCCAGGCTTGCTCTCATTGTTCCCTTAAGTTGGAGAAGATTTGAGGAACATTCAGGGACATGGTGTTTTTCTGTCCCTCTTTTATTTAAGGTTGACACAGATGCTCTCCAACATGTTATGATGCAGCAAGAAGGCTCTTTGTGGGTGCTGAGCACATATTGGCATCATGCTCTTGGATTTCTTAGCTTCCAGAACTGAATTTCATTATAAATTATCCAGTCTTGGGCATTTTGTTAGAGCAACAGAAAAAGGACTAAGACAAACCGATTTTTTCTTTGTTTTCTGGAGATCAGGATTCCAGTTATATCCATGGCTCTTACACCTTAAAGTGATGACTGACAAGGGGTTGGCTTTCTTTAGGGTAAAACCCAGCAGGAACCAGTTTCTAAGTTGTGGCTCAGAAGGGTTGATATCACCTGAACCATCAAGCATTCAGGTTATACTTTAGGGACCAAAGTCTCAGATAGTGGGCTGATGATTGCAATGACCTCTTCGATGTCTTATGAAGAGGATTGAAAGACCAAACTGGATTCTTCCCCATCTACAGGGAGACAAATGTCATGGGTCTTTACCTCTGAAAATTATGTTTATTATTTAAAAATCAGATGAGACCTTTGTATTTTTTGTCTAGAGAGACAAATTTAAACATTTAAATACAAATTTGAGTGCATTTTTAGGTTTGGGTTTTGGGTCTCCATGAAACCCAGCCATGGTCCCAGATTGTGTCCTCTCCTTCCCAGGCAATATCCTGTGTTGAAGTCTATGGATTCTCGCTCAGTATCTCAGTATCTACCCAGCTATCCCCTTCTTTTCTTCTCTACTGTCATTGCCTTGATTTTGAACTCTCGTCACTTAGGCTATTTAAATTTCTTCTGAATTTTTTTTTCTCTGCCTTTAGTTTCCTCCAAATCGCTTCTCCACATATTATGTAGAAAGAAATGTTATTGGATTGGAGGAAGTCGTGAGACAAAAATAAATAAAATTGTAGAATTTTATTTTCAGAATAAAGTAAATAAGGCTTATTATAGATACTTTGGAAAGTACACATAAATTAAAATAAATTCATAGTCTCAGCATCCAGTGGCAACCAATGGTATATTTTTTCCTAGTTTATTTTTTATGGAAAATATCTTTTTTATAGTTGTGATCAAGCTGTATACATGCATATTTTTACATCCAAATATTTTACTTAACACTTATTTTTCCTTTAGTTCAAATGCATATATGTATGTATTTACTTTTATTATGGGAAGTTTAAAGTGTACACAAAAGCAGAGATAATATTATACTATTCCTTCACTTCTATAACATATTAGTACCTAGCTTCAAAACTTATCACAATTGTAGCAGTGAGCTTTTGATGTGTAACAGATTGCTTCAAATCTAGTGACCTAAAACAATTGTTTATTTGGTTCATCATTCTCTGGAACAGTGATTTGGGCTAGGCTCAGCTGTGTGGTTCTTTTGTTAATGTTGGCTGACCTCATTGATGCATCTGTTTTGCTGCCACTTAGGTAGCTCTCCATCTGGGATTGGCTGAGTGACATCTCAGTTGGCAGGTTAGACTGGGTAATGACTCTCTCATCATCTAGCAAGCTTTCTCAGGCTTCTTCTCTGGTGATGAAAAGCTTCCAGCCAAGCAGGAGGGCAAGTGCTATTTGAGCCTTGCTTCAATTTCATTTTCTAAGATTTTATTGGCCAACACAAGTCACAGGGTCAATCTATCCTCAAGAGGTAGAGAAATGGATTCCATCACTTAAAGGATATCATACATCATTTTGAAAGGGCATGGTTATGGAGACGATTTGTAGATATTTTTATAATTTACCACAAATGTGTTGTTAATGTTAACATCAGTAAATCTCCTTTTTTTTTGCTGCTATTGGTAACTTGTCATGAATATAATTTAGATGGCTGAGTAATATGTCACCCAGTAG
Source organism: Geosciurus inauris (assembly GCA_004024805.1). NCBI lineage: Eukaryota > Metazoa > Chordata > Mammalia > Rodentia > Sciuridae > Geosciurus > Geosciurus inauris. The sequence goes on from PVHX01026354.1 coordinate 3,930, forward strand.
ATGTACTGATGCTTGCATAACTGTTCCTCTATTGTTGGTTAGTGAGATCATTGCCATTTTTCTATCATTATGAATAATGCTATAATAAATGCTTCATGCATAAAGCTTTCTCTGGTTTTAGGATTATTTCCTTAGAGTAGTCACAAAAGTGATATTACTGTGTCAAACATTTTAGAGCTCTTAGCACACTTTGCCAAATTGCCTTCCAAAAGGATTGTATCAATTTACACTCCCACCATAGTGTGTGAGAGTACCCAATAGGGATCCTTCTAAAATGCAAATCTGAGTATGTCATGCCCAGTTTAAAAGTGATCTCTGTTACCTTCACAATGAAGACTGAACTGTGTAAGACATAACTTTGCTATATAACTTTTGGATAACCAAAAGACTCAGTTTGGTAAGACCCTATATCCCAGGATCATGGAATCTAGTAAGGAGATGAGACTTGGTAGGTTCAAAGCCTACCATGTTGTCCTTCAATGTAGGTATCGTTATTGTAGAAGAGTAAATGCATAGTCCGAGAGGTCAGTACTTTTAGTCAGCTTTTTCCCTGCTGTGACCAAAAGACCTGACAACAAATTAGAAGAGGAAACGTTTATTTGGGGGTCACAATTTCAGAGGTCTCAGTCCATAGATGGCAGGCTCCATTGCTCTGGGCTGAGGTGAGGCAGAAAATCATAGAGGAAGGGTGTGATGCAGGAAAGCAGCCAAGAACATGGCATCAGGAAGCAGAGAGATTCTACTAGCCAGGTACAAACTATATACCCCAAAGACATGGCCCCAATGACCCACCTCCTCCAGCTGCCCCTACCTGTCCACAGTTACCACCTGGTTAATCCCTATTAAAGAATTAGTGCATTGATTGGGTTAAGGCTCTCATAAATTAATCATTTCACCTCTAAACCCTCTTGCATTATCTCTCACTTGAGCTTTTTTAAAAATATTTTTAAATTGTAGATGAACACAATATTTTTATTTTATTTATTTTTATGTGGTGCCGAGGATCGAACCCAGGACCTCACGCATGTGAGGCAAGTGCTCTACCACTAAGCCACAATCCCAGCCCTCACTTGAACTTTTGAGGGACACCTCACATCTAAACCATAACAAGTACTTTAAAGTGAAAACCCATTTATAGATTTCTATATATAGTATCATTTATTTTAGTGTCATATAATCTTTTCAAAACAATTTATGTACATAATACATACATATACACTTAGTCAACATAAATACATACAACATTTGTTGGTTAGAATTCTTAGTTCTTGAAAATTAAAGACTGAGATTTGTAATGAGATAGACTTGGATTTGAAATCATATTCTGTCAGATTTACTAGAATTTGGGTAAGACTTAACATCTATAAGCCTCAGTTTTGCTATCTGTAAGTTTTGGATTATAATATTTCAATCTTAGGGGTTCAGGGATGATTCAACATATACAAAAAATGTTTTGAAGAACAATTCAATAGTTACTATTATTATTATGTGAGATGAATGTTTAAGTAGAAGGGAAAAATAAATGTCACAAAAATTAGGGGGCTTTAGTAATCTAGTTTTATAAAGAGAGCTATAGTATATAACTTTTTTTTTTTGGTACTGAAAATTGAACTAGGGAGGTTCAACCACTCAGCCATATACTCAGCCCTTTTTTATTTTTTATTTTGAGACAGAGTCTTGCTAATTTGATTAGGGCTTCGTAAGTTCCTGAGGCTGGCCTCGAACTTGTGATCCTCCCATGTCAGTCTCCTGAGCCAATGCAATTACAGGGCTGTGCCACCATGCCTAGCTAGTATAAAATTTTTAACTTTCAAGTTACCCTGGTTTGGGACACAGTTCAGTGTACTATTTGGAGTTATTGTATTTCTGAAGCTTTCCTTTTCCCACTAATCTTGAGAACCTTCAGGATCATGAGCCATTGTTTCTTCTTGATGCTCACCTTGTATCTCCTTCCTGAAAAGGGAGAGCAAATCAAAGGCATATCCCTTGAGATGAAGTTCTTGAACAAAAGATTTCCAGGCAGCCACTGTCTGCTGCCCTGCACACCTGTAGCACCCCATGGCCAGTGGAGGAGGGCAGCTATTGAGAACTGGGCTCAAGCCCAAATTGTTTAATAAACAGTATATCTCCATCTCTATATTTATATATAAAATCTATCTAAAGAAATAGATAAAATGGATTTCAAAAATGTGTTATTTAACTCAATATAGTATACACAAAATGTTATTTCAGCATGTAATCCATATAAAATTATCAGTGGAATAATTGACATTATTTTGTTCCTATGAAGTCTTCAAATATTCCAAATCTGCTGTATGTTTAATTTTTGCAGCACATCTCAAGTTGGACTAGCTACATTTGAAGTGCTCAGTAGCCACTGAGCACTGGGTGGATCTTCGTACCCATGTATAACTAATTTCCTGAAAACCTACTTCTGGGTCCAGGTTGCCTGGGTCTTTAAGGGTCAGAATTTTACTATGTGCAACTTCTAAAGTTGGTCTATTTAACCTAGAATTGTCTAGTTTATCAACCTATATACTCTATTTCCCTTTCTGTGAGCTTCCTTTCAATGGTCTCTGTGTTTTCTTTGGTCCCCATACTCCTGATCTATCAGAGAAAAATATGTTTAATCTTTGGACATCAATATGGAGGAGTCAAGAGAATCAGAATTTCAACTCTGTTCCTGCCCTGACACTCCTCTGCTCCTAAGTGAATTTGAGGATAGAAAGAGATGCGTGAGAATCTATAACCCAAGAGCACAAGGAGATGATGAGGAATGGATGACTCTTGACAATGGCCAGCTATGTCTGAACTTTAGACCATGGTCTGGCTAAAATGTAGTTACATAGCAACAATGATGTGCTCTATGAAGTGATGTTGGGTACAGTGGAAAGGAATGATGTAGAGGGGTGGAGAGCAAGAAGTCCTGTACCAGCAGTGACCTCCTGGAGGAAGCATGCACTGAGAAGAATTCTCAGTAGTGATAATTAGGGCCATCAAAATCCTACTGTGTTTGAAATCTTTGCAAGCTGGCATTATTAGCCTTGTCTTATAGATGAAATAGTGAAACTTAGAGATTTTAAGTACCTTAACCAAGGCACAAAGAAAAAACACAGGTCTGGGACACTCCAAAGTCCTTAACTTTTTATTGTTTCAGAGCTGTCTTTGAATAGTAGGGGGCTAGGGCCTGACTCAGGGGACCAGTCAGAGTGTACCTGAGAAGACTTTGCTAGAGAGCAAGAGGTCCTTGCAGTTAACCCTGTTGCTTCTTACAAAAGATATGCTTATAGTGCGTCATTGTTCCTGTTTCTATCTCAGAAAAACAAACTACTCCGTTGGCATGAAACAACCCTTTCTTATGCTCACAATTTCATGCATCAGGAATTTGGACAGGGTAAAGTTAAGTTGCCCATCTCTGCTCTATATCATGCAAGGCCTCAGTTGGAAGACTTGAGAGTGGAGAACTGGAATGATCTGAAGGCTTGCTCATTTGGATATCTGCTGATTGAGGCTCGCTATTGTGGGGCTCCTGAGACCTTTCCACGTGGCCTAGCTTCAGCTTCCTCAGGATGACTGGGTTCTAAAGGTTAGAGCCAGTTAGGAGTCAGGTTGCTTGCCTTTGCTTTGTTCCAGCAATCGCACCCCAGGTGCTGCATACCTAGTATTCAGCAAGGTGGTCACAATGTCCTCTATAGCATGAAAGGGACATGAAATGATGGGAAATGTCCCAGTTCCAGGAGAGCATGTGGGACCATAAATACTGCTGTGGTCATTTTTTGGAAAATATAATCACAGACAGTCATTATCAATATTTTAATGAAATGCCATGGTCTCTATTTTAGATATGAGGTGTCCCCCAAAACCTGATGTGTGAGGTAATGTAAGAATGTTCAGGGGTGAAATGAATAAATTATGGCTTAATCCACTGATGTGGATTAACTGGGTGGTAACTGTAGGCAGGTAGGAAGTAGATCACTGGGGGCATGCCTTTGGGGTATATATTTTATCCCTGGTAGACAGGACACTCTCTGCTTTCTGACTACCATGTCCTGAGCTGCTTTTCTCTACCGTGCCCTTTTGCTATGCTGTTCTGCCTCATCTCAGGCCCAGGGCAATGGAGCTGGCCATCTATGGACTGAGACCTCTGAAACCGTGAGCCTCAAATCGACTCTTGCACCTTTAAAATTGTTCTTGTTGAGCCTTTTGGTAACGGTGGTGAAAAATCCCACTAAAACACTGGTAAATGTCAGAATAGTGAAAGGGAATTGGGAAAATTATAGAAAAGCAAATGGGGAGTATTTGAAAAGGCTTCCTTCTATTGATAATCCCTTAAAAAATGTGGTGATGTGACCCTTGACCTGAGCCACTGACCTTACTTAAACTCTTCCTGCAGCTGCAGGCAGCCTCTACTGACCAGAGTTTTGTGTGCTGTGTTGTTACCTTTGGTAGGTAGCCCAATCCCAGACAGGGACACTGCAGCTCGTCTTGGGCCTACCCTCCTTTCTTCATGGCATAACCCCCAGCCCTCTTCCACTAGAGATTTGGAATTTCATTAAATCAGGGTTTGAACTGAGAAATAACGACCGTCTTTATATGCACGGGCTCTTTACTGGCAAGCTATTAGAGGGAAGATAAGGTTCTATAACACTGCAGGAATAAAGCCCAGAAAATTATGCGAAAAGCTCCACCATCCAGGATAAATGTTATAGGAGGCATTAACCTTCCATAAAAATCCCTTTGCTAGGCAGGAATTTAAATGACAGTCACTGTGAGAGGAGATATTTAGCCTTAGAAACATTCTGCTGCCACCTTCTCTTAGAATAGCAAGGTCTTTGGTTATCAGCAGTTGAATATTGTTCCTCTTTTTCAAAAGCATGCTCAGAAATACAGCAAGTATGTATCTGCACCTTTGTGGGCATGTCCTACATTGCATTTCATACTTCCCCACAAGTTATACATATGGTCTTTGTTTTTATTTAGGAAAATTGAATAAGAAATTGATATTCAAGCACAGGTGAAATAAGCCCTTTTGATAGCCTCCAAATTACTTGGCTTGAGGGAAAAATGTCCCTCCCCACCCAAGGCATTACTGTGATTCTGCAATGAGTGTGTTAGGCCAGAAAATTACACAGATGATATAAATTTGGCTTTTCCGGCAAACAAGAAACTCACAGAACAAAGATTTTATATAGAAGTTTATACACATCCCGCAGGCGTTTATGTATGTTTGGAGAAAATCTCAGGTGATATTATAAAAAAGATATTTGTCTTAAATGCTCATTCTCAAGTGTCCCAACATTAAACGCATTTGTAGCAGAATGAGAAACAGGAACTTTCCCTATTATCATAGTCTCTCAGCTGCAGCCTACAGCTGCTTCTTGCTCTCCCAGAGTTTGGTATGGAAAGATGCTGTTTCCCAAGGACTGAGGAAATGCAAGTTGTTCCACTATTTTCCCCTATTCCTTCTGTGTGGTTCCTTCCCAGGAATCCTCAAATGAGATACTATTTTTCTTTTTATTGAGAGAATAGCTTTGAAAATACTGTTTGAAGGACCCAGAACTGAAACTTACCATAACAGGTAACAAAATCTCAGTTGCCCCTTAGTTCATTTAATCAAGTTGGCATACTTATGAGGCAAAAACTTTGAGAATTTTGATTTCTCTATACTAGGTCATAATAATACCAGCTGAGATTAACTTTGAGAGCTGGAAAGAATTAAAAAAAAAAAAAAAGTCCTAAAAGGCTTTGCTTTTTTTCTAATGATAAAATAATGACACACTCTACTAATTTGTATTAGAAAAATACTTACTTATAATATTGAAAACTTTATGTTTTAAAGTGGGTTAAGTTAAAAAAAAAACATCTTCAGAACACTATATCTGATCCCAAATGTATGTTATTATTTTAGGGAGAGTGAAACTAATATTTATCATGGGCCCATATGCACCAAGCTCTGTTCTCATTAAATCTGTTTGATCACTGGACTGGCTAGGTGTTATTGGCCCATTTTTACACGTAAGAAAACCAAGACTTGGAGAGGTCTAGCAAATTGCCTTGACTTCATCTTACCTGGAAGAAACCTGAGTTTGTTACTTATCACCTTAGCATCATCTTAGGTCTTTGGAATTTCACTGAATTTCTATATGGCCAGCCCACTCCTTACCTGACAGGCCTAGGGGACATTTCTGATCCTTCCTTCCAGTGAAATCGAATCTATCGACAAATCCTCTTGGTTCTCTTGAATAGATTGCCAATGCACGTATTTCCTTCTGTCATCGTCAGAGTCATTGTTGGGTCCAAGACACCCTCTCACCTGTGCCCTGCCCTGGTTTCTAATGTGTTCTCAGCTTCCATGCTTGCTCTCCTGTCCTGGTCCCCCTGGGGGAAGCCAGAATGACCTTCCAAGAAATAAGGTACAAGTTATCTCTCCCCTGCTTGGAACTCTCTGCTCATTTTTCTACTGTACCCAGAATAAAATTAGAATCCCTTGCCTGGCCTGTAAGTCTGCACAGTGTGCCCAGCCTGGCCCTCCTCTCCAGTCTTCCACGCTCTGCTTTTCAAGCTCCACCTCCCACTGACATTTTGACTATTTCTAGAAAAGAGCAATCTCTTTTCTGCTTCTTTTGTTCCACACTTTTCTTCTCACCGTAGTGTATTCTCCCCCTGGCTCTTCATGTGGCTGGGTTCTTGCCCTTCAGGTCTTGGTTTAAAGACCAGTTCTCCTATGAGGTCTTCCCTGGCCAACCTATTTAAAGATGCCACCTCCTCCATTTGTCATTGTATCACCTGTTTTGAGCCCTTCACGGTACTTATTCCACACTATCGTTATTGGTCATAATATGCTTACTTGTTTGTCATTTGTCCTCACTCCTCACTGTTCAGCCTGTGATCCCCATGAGAACAGGAATCTTGTGTATGCTTGGCACCAGGTAGGCGTTCAATAAACCTTTGATGAATAAATTAATCTGTATTGGGATGGTCGTTCTGTTCTTAAAACTTCCAACATCTCCAGTCACAAAAATCACAGAATCTATTAAATAATCCTTCATCCTTTTTTTTTTTTTTTGGTACTGGGAATTGAAACTCAGGGGTACTCGACCACTGAGCCACATCCCCAGCCCTATTTTGTGTTTTATGTACAGATAGGGTCTCACTGAGTTGCTTAGCACCTTGCAGTTGCTGAGGCTGGTTTTGAACTCGTGATTCTTTTGTCTCAACCTCCCTAACTGCTGGGATTACAGGCTTGTGCCACGTGCCTGGCTTGATCCTTCATCTTTTCAATGTCATATTACGTAAAAAAATATTGGAGTTGGCTCCAAGAACTCTGGTCTCTCTACTCCCATCTTAACCATTAATTTGCTATGTAACCTTGAGCAAGGCATTGCTCCTGTCTGATCTTCAAATTCCTCTTCTGCCAAGCTCTCTAAATTCCCTCCCAGCCCCAACTTCTGATTGCTTCCAATTTCCCTGCCACTCTCCCACTGAGTAACCTTCATAGAAGTGGCTTGGTTTGAACAAATTCTTTGCATGGGAATGCAGCTTGTCTCTCTGGGCCCAGCGTTTCCCTTCTGTTGGAGACTCTTGAGTGGTGTTGAAGGAGTGACTGGGTGATGATGTTTGGGTAGAAGGCAGCCCTCAGATATTACTCCCCAGCCAGGCAGGTGGGTTTTATTGCAGCGGTGGTGGACAGGGAACCTGTGTGCCTTTTGTATTACATCATCCAGGTTGCACAGGTACTGATAACACAGGATGTCCTCAGCTTCTCATCCTTATCAGCTCAGGAGTGAGAGTTCCTTGTCAGGAATCCTGGTCTGAGAAAGGTGACTGGGCAGAGCAGGCAAACTCCAGTGTGTAGGCTGGATCAGGCTGTGTGGCAGGGCCCAGGTGGCCACCTGTCTGGTGTCTCCACTTGTAAGAAATGATTTTCTTCTGTCAGGTCTGTCTGGGGACAGTGAAGAGGAGTACAATGTGTGCTCTTTGCTCTGCTAGATGCTCTCCTGCATCCTGTCACAGGGCCTTTATTTTTGTACTGTGTTCATTTTCTAGATGGGGAAGTTGAGGCACGTGGACAGATTGAGTAGCTTACTTGAAGTCCCAGTGTTAAGAAGTAGCAAAGGCCTCGGGTGCTCACTTTGCACTCTTCACCTTTGTCTCACCTTAGTGGGTCAGTCTCGGGTGTCACAGGGGACCCTGAACTCTGCAGAAGGAGCTATTTGCAGGGACTGTTTGGAAAGCCAGCATGGTGGATGCTATGGGCTGAGGTTATTATTTACCAAATTCCCGACAACCAATTTAAAAGGTAATTTAAAAGGTAAAATTAGGCAAATGACATCGAATGTCAAGATAAAGACAAGGAAAGAATCCTTGTGGAGAAGAATCCTTGGCCTAACAGGAAAATCAAAAACAGTAGGGAGAACTTTAAAATAATAAAAATACTCTTTGTATCCCTATGGACATCATGGCTCTTGTGTATTTCAAGAAAACTGAACATTTCTCAAGCCGCCATTCACCTTTCTAGAAGGTACCTGAGAACCAGAAGAAAGACACATTGGGCCTTATTTATGGGCCAGGGCCTGCTGGTCACTGGACACAGGTGATGAAGACCCAGCCTTTGTCCTTGAGAGATCAGGCTGAGGGTGGAGGTCCAGAGGAGACCAGTAAGTAGACAATTTAATAAGCTGTGGTTCAGGCTGGGAGAAAACTGAGAACAGGAGCCTGTGTTAGTAGGGGAGAGAAGGTTCTGCAGAGGAGGTGAATTTTGAGATGGGCATTAAAGGATAAGACAGCAAAAATGGCAGAAGGGTGAAGGGACCAATGTGGGCAAAGATTTGGAGCCACAGGATACGTGAGGTGTTTGGGGCAGTTGGAAGGGAGGCTGCAGCATTCCCTTCTAACCTGACTGTGAAGGGCTTTGTGTGCCAAGCTCTGGATTAGACCAGAGGGAAGTTGCTCTAATAGTCCAGGTGAGACTGACACAGTCTTGAACTTGGGCAGTAGTAGTATAGGAAAGAAGACAGATTTTTAACTCCTAAAGAATTTTATAATTTGTCAAGTTCTTATATTAAGATAATGTGATGATACAAAATAGATGTTCAATGTATGAATAAAAGCCGAATGTTATGGCTGGATCATATTAGGCATATAATAGAGATACATACTCACATAAACTAGCTATATAATTTTTATGATAAATACATACATACCTGGGAATTTTAAGTTAAAATATTTACTTTCATAACAGAAAGAGAATGCAAATTATGGCAATTTTGAAGCATCTAATGCTTCGTACATTATGATGACAAATTGTTCTTTCCACATAATTCATATTTAGTAACAAAGTTTTCTGCTTGATTGCTTTTTTTTGTTGTACTATTACAGATATTGTATTTGATCTTAGAGTGGAATTTGCTGTTCCATGTCATTAAATAAATTCTCAGGGAAATAATTTGTTTGGCTCCTCAGAGAATAGAAGGAATTCAGTAGCTCTGAAGCATGTGCCTGTTTTTTAGGGAGTTTAAAAAAACAAAATACCTTTGTTGTGGTTTTTTTCCTCCACCAATAAAGATAGGTTTCTTTTCCTGGGAAAGATGATGTTGAAGATAGGCTGTGCTGTGGTGTCATGAAGATATGCTGCATGTTGAGGTTTATGACGACTTGTCCTTCAGCTAGGGAGCTGCCTGCCCACCATCTCTAAATTAGATTCCCCCCTTAGACCTTCTCCTGGCATCCTGTTCTCATTGTTCACAGTATTTATCACAATGGTGTCTTACATATTGTGTAGTAGATTGAAAGTGGCTGCAGATTCTTTCATCTTCCATCAGGAAGACGTGAAGTCTGTGTGCCCTTCCCTTGGGTCGGTGCAGGTTCTCTAACTGACAGACAATAGAATATGGCAGAAATTGGGAGGTGAGAGTTTCCAGGCTCAGGCCTTAATGCATGGTAACTCCTGCTTTCTATCTCTTGAAAGACTTACTGGAGACCTGGGCCTCTAAGCAAGAGGCGGATTACCCTGGCCCTATCACACTGGGGAGTTCCCATGTAGGCATTCTGGTCACTGTCCTTGCTGAACTTTGCTTTAACTGCTAAGGCATATAAGGTGCTGGTGAACAGCTTATGACCATCCAGACAACACCATATCTGCAGTTATGTACTATCATGTGACTTCCATAAACAAGAACTGCTACCTGATCTTAGCCTGGATTTCTGACCCTCAAAATAGTGAGATACAATAAAATAGTTGATGCTTTAAGCCATTCCATTTTAGAGTAGTTTGTTATGCAGACAACTGGAAAATGTTTATTAATGTATTTTATTATTAATTTTAAATTATTTATTTTATTAATTATTATTTTCTCCTTTAGACCATATGCACCATGAAGACAACAGGGATTATACCTGTTTTTTTCATTGCTGTGTACTGAAATACTTAGTCCGGCCTTGGCACACAAGAAGAGCTCAATAGATATGTAAGAATGAATGGAAGTGCCATGTCACATGTTGGATGGATGAGAGTTAGCCAAAACCCAGGTATGAATCCCCGCCTCAGACTCAGTGGTTTTCCTCTGATGTGTGTCTGTTTTTTTTTTTTTTTCTTGGTACCAGGGATTAAACTCTGGGGTACTCAACCACTGAGTCACATCCCCAGCCCTATTTTGAGTTTTATGTGGAGACAGGGTCTCACTGAGTTGCTTAGTGCCTTGCCATTGCTAAGGCTGGCTTTGAACTTGTGATTCTTCTGTCTCAGCCTCCCGAAGTGCTGGGATTACAGGCATATGCCACTGCGCCTGACTTCTGCATTTTTTTATTGGTCAATATAGTTTTACATAATGATAGGATTTGTTGTTATATACTGGCACATGTATACAATATAACAATATTAATTGGACAGTATCACTTCCCAGCAATTCACCCTTCCTTCCCCATCTCCTACTCCCTGGTCCCTTTTCGCTACTGATCTCCTTTTGATTTTCACGAGCTTCCTGCCCCCTCCACCTTTCTTTTTCTTTTTCCTTTTCCTCTCTAGCTTCCACATGTGAGAAAAAACATATGAACTTTGGCTTCTTTTGCTTAACTTTATGGAATCTAGTTCCATACATTTTACTGTAAATGACATAATTTCATTTTTCTTTATGGCTGAATAAAACTCCATTGTGTAGAAGCACCACATTTTTTTTTATCCATTCTTCCACTGATGGACACCTAGTTTGGCTATTGTGAATTGTGCTTCTGTAAACATGGGTATGCATGCATGACTTTATTCTTTAGGATACATACTGAGTAGTGGTATAGCTGGGTCACATGGTAGTTCCATGCCTAGTCTTTTGACTAAGCATACTGATTTCCATCATGGCTGTACTAATTTACAATCCCACCAACAGTATAAAAGTGTTCCTTTTCCACCACATTCTCTCCAGCATTTACAATCCCACCAACAGTATAAAAGTGTTCCTTTTCCACCACATTTTCTCCAGCATTTATCATACTCTAATGATTGCCTTTCTGACTGATATGAGATGAAATCTCAGTGTAGTTTTGATTTGCATTTCCCTAATTGCTAATGATGTTGAACATTTTTTCGTGTACTCATTGGCCATTTGTGTTTCTTCTTTTGAGAAATGTCTATTTAATTCATTTGCTCATATATTAATTGGGTTATTTGATTTTTTTTTTTTTTGTACCAGGGATTGTACTCAGGGGCACTCGACCACTGAGCCACATCCCCAGTCCTATTTTGTGTTTTATTTAGAGACAGAGTCTCACTTAGTTGCTTAGGAGCCTTGCTGTTGCTGAGGCTGGTTTTGAACTCGCAATTCTCCTGTTTCAGCCTTCCAAAGTGCTGGGATTATAGGTGTGTGCTACTGCGCCCAGCAGGTTATTTGAGTTTTGTTATTTGATTTGATTTTTTTGGTGTTAAGTTTTTTGAGTTCTTTATATATTCTAGATATTAATCCTGTCAAAGGAGTAGCTGGTAAAGATTTTCTGTAGGTATTCTTTCCACATTCCTAATTTCCTTTGCTGTGCAGAAGCTTTTTAATTTGATGTCATCCTATTTATTAACTCTTGGCATTATTTCCTGAGCTTTAGGCATCCTAATGAGAAAGTTGTTGCCTGTGCCTATGCACTGGATTATTGACCTACATTTTTTTTTCCCAAAGAGTTGTGTAGTTTCTAGTTTAGTTCCTAGGCGTTTATCCATTTTGAGTCAATGCTTGTGCAGGTGAGAGCTAAAGGTCTAGTTTCATTTTTCTATATACAGACAACCAGTTTTCCTAGCACTATTTGTTAAACACTGCCTTTTCTCCATTGTATGTTTTTGAGTGCCATGAGTTCTAATTATTTTGTTTGGCTGCAATTTCACCTTCCCCACCACAGCATATAGTAAACACTTGGTGACCCTTAAAGCCTCTTTATTAACTTATCTGAGAATCTCTTCCATCTCTTAGATGATGGGTCTTTTGGAAAAGGCCGAGCAGATGTGACTGCTATAGTAGTTTATCAATATCTTTCTGGATGGTTTTAATAATAGTATTTTGTTTTCTTCAGAACAGTACTTTAATGTGAATAAAAAATGCTGCTAAGATTTTTTAGGAGTCTCTTTTAAACAGATTGTCCCATCTGAATGCATATCATTAACATGAGCCCTTGGCTGGAGGTTGAGTATGTACCAAGGTGATTGGATGATGAGCTGGGTACTAGCTTTCTCTCGACTAGACCATTTTATATTAGGTAGATAGGAGTCCTAAAAGCTCTCTTGTTTCATTTATACATGTACTTTTTCCTGATGGGGATTTTAAAGAATTTGATGGCAGTATAGTCAGAGATAATGTAAAAAGTAGTGCCCAGTAATAATTTATTAATGCGACTAGTACTAGGGAAGACTCAGGGAGCAATTCCACTTAGATGGTCCACTGGGTATAGGTGTGTAAGTGGTTAGAAGAAGGGGTACTCATGTCGTCAGTGATCCTGTTAAAAGCTATGTTCCCCTAAGAGAGTCTTAAAATTTCATTCATGGTTGAAAGTAATCAAGGGAAATTGGTGTTTTAGGCAGAATTCATTTGGTTATAAATGATAACACAACTTATACTATCTTAAAAAATGTACTGACACAGTAATTGAAAAATCTAAATCTTCAGATACAGTTGAATCCAGGTGCTCAAATCATGGAACTGTGTTGGAGTAATTCTATGGAAGGCTTTTCATAAATGGCAAACATGGTCCCTAGCAACTCAAGACTTTTTATAATCCTTAAAATTTAAAATCTCAGAGAATTCAGAGTAGCTCCTATTTTAAAAAACTTCAGTATGAATCCTGTAGGTGATTCACATTGCCTCTCTTAGGTCCCATAATTATCCACATGTTAGGTGTGGCCAGAAGGAGGGTATATTATAATTATCCAGATCTGGGCCATGTGCTTATCCGTGGAATGGGGAAGTGAGGTCAACTGCAAGTAAGCCATGTGGATTAAAGATGGTGGTGGGGTGGTTCCTTGCTGGAAAGCCCAAGATCTTTCCATCATAGTTGCTTATTAGTCTTCTAGGATCTGGGAGCACAGAGTTGGAGCTTCCTGAGCTGAAATTCAGGTGGAGACCTGTGGCTAGCCCCATCGATTGTTGGTTGTCATTGGGTTTCAGATTCCATATTTGTTAGGTGAAGAGTTTGGGCAAGGTGATTCTGATAATCCCAATCAGCTCAAAAATTCTATAGTTTTCTTTAGCTAGGACCTCCAAGTGGGTGAAATATGGTAAGGGGCTACCCAAACTCAAGGAGTTTCTAATTCTCACATCCATGGAGATCATGCTGACAGCAGCCCTGGTCTCCAGGAGAATAATCTTTGCTGCTTTCAGAGATGTTGCTTCAGTGCTCCTGCCCTCACCTCCCCACAGCTCAGCAGCAATGCTGGCCAGACACTTTTTCATTGCCCTCAAGTCGCTGGGATAAATGGGAAGGTTGGCTGATTGCCTGAACATGAGTTTGGCTTAAAAGTTCCTTGCCCAAGATATGAAAGGAGAAGAAAAAAAAAAAGAATCCCTGTCGGGATGGCCAAGGGGAAAGAGAAGAGTGGGTGACCTCTTTTGAAAGAGCTGCAGCCCTGGAAATCTGACTAATGGCTGGAGAGAGTAAGTGATGATAACTCGCAGCAGCCACTTGGATTTAATTATAGCAACATTTGCAGACAATAAGTGGGTCTTGAGTGAAGCCGGCCTGATGACATTGCAGTGACAAAAGCTCATCTGGATTTCTGGCCAAAAGGATGGATGAGAAATGACTTGGAAACGTTTCCTCTAGAATACATATATATTGCTATCACCACGGTCAAACATTTATTAAGATTCCTGGGGTGAGGATGGTACTGTTCTAAATTGGAGAAGTGGACTTGGAGTTAGACAACCTGGGCTTGCTTCTGCACTTCCCACTTAACCACTGGGTCTCATTTTCATCATTTCTAAAAGGAGGCTCTTTGTTCTTTGCAGTCTTGAAAATTAGTAATTTTGAGACTACAGATTTGTTAAGATACATACTATTTTTTAAAATACTACGCTTTTTTTTGCTTCTGTTTACATATAATAAAAAGAAGATAGATTCCTGACTTCTATGTACTCTCAATAAAAGGAATCATTAGAGTAGTAGAAAATTTAAGAATTCTTTATAATAAGCTGTCAGTAGGATTCTAGGAGAAAAAATACGTTCCAAACAGCAAAGTCAAACATTTTTCCAGCTTCCTCTTTAATGAATATCCTTTATGTGTCAGCACTGTGCTTTGTGATTTATGCAAAGATCAACAAGATAGGGTGGATATTGCTAAACCCATTTCCAAGGTGAGGCTACTGAAGGTCACTTAAGTTAAATAACTTGTTCAAAAAAATAGAATAGCTAGGCAGGGTGGCACTCATCTGTAATCCTGATTGCAAGTTTTAGACCAGCCTGGGCATCTTAGCAACACCCTGACTCCAAACCAAATTTAAAAAGAGTTGGGATGTAGCTCAGAGGTAGAGCTCTTGCTTAGCATGCTTGAGGCCCTGGGTTCAATCTAGGGTGTTTGAATTTCAAGGTTGTGAGTATGTGGATGTTGAAGGCAAGGCTTGTCCACATTTACACAGTGTAGAAGAGTATGGGAATAGAACTATAGATGATATGAAGGGTTGTGGTTGGCAGATTGCACTCAGACAGATTATTGGTTGGTGAGGATGACTGCCCTTAAAATGAACTCCAATTTTCATGAAAATAAATTACTTTGATTTGCTCCTATGTACAATGAAGTTGTGCATTCCAAGAAGATTTTCCTATACCACACACTTACATAGTATTCACAACTGTATTAGGGTTCTTTAGACGAACAGAATCAATAGGAAGTATGATTATAAAAAGGGACTTTATAGCTGGGCGCGGTGGCGCAAGCCTGTAATCCCAGCACTTAGGGAGGCTGAGACAGGAGAATTGCGAGTTCAAAACCAGCCTCAGCAATGACGAGGTGCTAAGCAACTCAGTCTCTACATAAAACACAAAATAGGGCTGGAGATGTTGCTCAGTGGACGAGTGCCTCTGGGTTCAATCTCCAGTACCAAAAAAAAAAAAAGGGAGGGGGATTTATTAGATTGGCTTCATCACTAGAAGCTGGGTAGTCCACAATGGCTGTCTGCAGGCTAGGAAGAACTAGGAGTCTGGAACAGGAGTTCTTCTGTCTGGAAGAACTAGGAGTCCTTGTAGGATCAACAATACTACAAAAATTCGAGACTGATGGCTTCTAGAGACTCCTCAGAGAATCACTGGCAGAGTCTGCTTTGTAATAGTGAAGGAGCGAGTCTGATATCCTCAGGTGATCACAGCAGCAATCAAGAACCTGTTCAAGAATCAGAGCTTACATCTGCTGCTGCATCCTTGTTCTGACTTTTATTCCATCCAAGTCTCCAGCCTTTTGGATGGTGCTGCCCATGCTTAGGGGGCTAACCCACATGCAGTCATTCCTCATTAACATACCCAGAAGCCTCTTGAACTTCAGCATCTCTTTTTTTTTTTTGGTACCAGGGATTGAACTCAGGGGTACTTGACCACATCCCCAGCCCTATTTTGTGTTTTATTTAGAGACAGAGTTTCACTGAGTTGCTTAGCAGCCTCGCTATTGCTGACTGCCTTTGAATTCGCGATTCTCCTGTCTCAGCCTCCCAAAGTGCTGGGATTACAGGCATGCACCACCATGCCTGGCTTAATTTCTGCATGTCTTCATCCAATTGAGTTAACAATTCAAATTAACCATTACAACAACTCTCAAATGATTAGTTTTCTTTTGATTGAATTATTATTTTTCAGCCTTGTAAATGATGTCAGCTACTGTATCAGTTAGCTTTTGCTGCTTACAAACCCTCCCCAGATGTAGGCTTAAAACAGCAAAGGTATTTTGATTCTGATTCTGTGAGTCTGCAGCTCAGGCTAGGTTCAGTTAGGTGGTCTTCAATTGCCTCAGTCTTGTATCTATGGTCAGTCAGCTGCATTGTCTGGTTGTTGGCTGGAGAGATGGGGCAACTGGGCCGTATGTCTTCATCATCCAGTAGGATAGTCTGGGCTTGTTCAACTGATAGCTGGACAGGATTCCAAGACTGAGGAACTGCTCAAATTCTCCTGAGTCTCAAAACTGCCATTATTTCTGCTGCGTTCTGTTTGCTAAAGCAAGTCACAAATCCCACCCAGATTTAGCAGGTTGGGAGAGCTTCTACCTTTTGATGGAAGGAATTGTAAAGTTACATTTCAAAAGGGAAAGAGCTCTATTGTGTTGATTTTTGTGAATCGTCAACCACAGCCATTCCTATTGATGGGAGCTAATGAATGACCAGATAAATTGTCATGGTTGGTATTGAATCATAGCACCCTGCCACAGAAAATAGGACATTGTTTCCAGTGAATAAATGGAGATTTGATTGCAGATTTTTGTCCTTTTGCATTTCAGAAGAAATTGGAGGTAACTTTGAAAGTTATATGTTTCAGGAAAAGGGAAAATCAAAGTAGGAGAAAAAGATGAAGTCAGGGCATAGTATAAGAATATGT
>PVHX01026355.1:6006-21059 GCA_004024805.1 Geosciurus inauris
GATGCCCTTCGATAGATGACTGGATAAAGAAACTGTGGTATATATACACAATGGAATATTACTCAGCAATAAGAGAGAATAAAATTATGGCATTTGCAGGTAAATGGATGGAGTTGGAGAATATCATGCTAAGTGAAGTAAGCCAATCTCAGAAAACCAAATGCCAAATGTACTTGTTGATAAGTGGATGCTGATCCATGATGTGGGGAAGGTCATGGGAACAATGGTGGAACTCTGTTCACAAGGGTGTAAGGGGGAGAGGGCATGGGGACAGTAAAGGTGGTGGAATATGATGGTCATCATAGCCCTAACTTTATGTATGACTGCATATATGTTGTGATTGTATACAACTTACAACTAGAGAATTGATATGTTATCCTCTATCTCTGTACAATGAATCAGATTGCATCCTGTTATCATGTAAGCCTAAATACAACAAATAAATAAATTAAATATGGAAAAAAATAAGTGTGTACCATCTCACCTGGCTTAAAGTGTTTTTCAGAATTAAGAAAGGTAATATTTTTATGGAATCCCTTAGTGAGTGACAGGAGTCAGAGAAAGGTATACATGTGCATCATTATATAGGGACAGTATTTTGTCCCTCAGCTATGCTCATAAAAACATAGCATCCAACAAGAATGTAAGGGGAAGGATCAAGTGGAGAAAGGGATTCGAAGGCAGTTATGCAGGGATAGGGCATAAAAATATGTTACATCATGAAACTTGCCTCTGTCTGGCTCTGACTCCAAATAATCCCAAATAACCAGGAACCTACAAGAGTTTATTCAGGCCCTCACTTCTGAAACTTCTTTCCTGTGCTTGTTTTCAAAACCTGACCATCAGGCAAAGAACATGAACTTTCAGCCCGCTTGAGAAACTAGGTTGAGTGTTCTGCCTTCTTTAGCGCTTGACATTATATTTAATCTCTTTTCAGTGTAACATTAAAATATTTTAAATTCTCTGTGTTAAGAAATGCAAAATGTTTTGAGACTAAATACCAGAGGGTATAGTCATCAGGTGTTAACTGTGTTTACCCACTAATTGACTCCTTTCCTATAATGGATGTATCTGTTTCAAAGTAGAAAAATAAATTAAACAGAAAACAAATACCCTACATAAAGGTCATATGAGCTCTGTATAACCAGGAATGAGGTATTACAGTAAGTTTACTGAGCACCTGGTATTTAGTTCAGGTGGCTTGCTTCACTCTGTAAATGCCAACAACTAGTGCTTGTAAGTCTGAACTATTATAATGGGCACTTTCTTGTAATAGTCACATCCTATTCTCTGAATAAAAAAATAATGTAAAAGTTAGTCCAGATAACCAACCAAAAATTAGTTTTTTGTTTTTTTGGGTACTGGGGATTGAACTCAGGGGCAGTTGACCACTGAGCCACACCCCCAGCCCTATTTTGTGTTTTATTTAGAGACAAGGTCTCACTGAGTTGCTTAGCGCCTCGCCATTGCTGAGGCTGGCTTTGAACTCGCAATTGTCCTGTCTCAGCCTCCCAAAGTACTGGGATTACAGGCGCGTGCCACCATGCCCAGCCAACAATTAGTTTTGAATAGAGGAAATAAGTATCTTTTAACGGTTTGGGAATAGGGACAGTGTTTGAAGATGGAGACTAGAAAAGGAAAAAGGACATTCTGAATCTTCTTGGAAATTTTGATTTTGTCTTCACCACTTCCAAAGTTTAAGTGGATACAAACTGCTACTGCTAGAAAACATCTTCAAGGTGTCTCCTGTATGTCTGATTTCCAACTCCTTTCTAGGAGAAGATAGATTATCCTTGGGTGGAGAGACACTTTTTAATTTTTAATGTGTTGTTCTATTTCTTAAGATCTAGGTGAGAGGATATCAGATAATAACCAAAGAAATTCCTTCCTTCATTTATTGAACTCCTACTATGTGCCAGATACTCTGCTGGACTCTGTTACGAAAGATGATTAAGGTGAAGTTTCTACTCTTCAGAAACTGGAATGTCATGGGGGAAAGAGGACAGGGGTTTGGATCAGACAAATAAATGAATCATTAGGCCACTGAATATTTATTATAGGTAAGGAATACCAAACAGGATTACCAAAGTCAGCCTGTGGGGTGGGAGAGGAGATGGTAGTGGTGTACAGGGAGCCCTTCTTGTGAAGAAAAGACTGAAATTTAAAGTCTTAACCAGTGAATAGGAATTAGTCAGATGAAGCGTGGCAAAGGAGTGTGAAAGAGCCTTCTTGGCAGAAGGACAGAATAAAATTGTCAGAAATTGGTGAGTCATCAGGTGGGGGGCTGGGGCAAAAAAAAGAAAGAGGAATCTTACAGACGGTTTTATGGTTTGGCTATCAGGTGTTCCCCAGAAACTCCTGTGTTAATTCAGGAATACTCAGAGGTGATATGATTACAATATGACAACTGTAACCTAATCAGTGGATTAATCCATTTGATGCATTAATTCATTTGATGGGTTAATCATTTGAACATACTATGTGGCAACTATAGGCAAGACAGGGTGTGACTGGGGGAAGTAGGTCACTGGGGGTGTGCCTTTGGGGTTCATATTTCCCTAGCACCTTTCTCTCTCTCTCTCTCTCTCTCTCTCTCTGTCCCCTTCATGGTGGCCATGAGCTGTGCAACTTTTCTCTGCCATGCCTTTCCTCCACAATGTTCTGCCTTACTTTGGGCCCAGAGCAATGGAGTTGACCAACTACGGACTGATTCTTTGAAACTGTGAGTCCAAAATAAACTTTTCCTCCTCTAAGTTGTTCTTGTCAGGAATTTTGGTCACAGTGGTTAAAATCTGTCTAGCACAGATATTGCTACTGAGAAGTTGGATTATTGCTGTGACTCACCTGACCATGTGGTTCAGAAGCCTTTGGAACTGCTTTTCAGTAGAAGTTTGGAGATACAGGCTAGAGAAGCCTTAGAATGTTGTGAGCAGAGCTTAATGGGTGATTCTGGTGGGAGCTCAGAAGACCAGAAGACAGGAATGTAGAAAGTAAAGACTGTGCTCATGAAGTTTCAGAGGGGAATGGGATTAGGGAATGGAACGATTCTCACAATAAACCTGGCTAAGAGCTGCCAGCAATATCCATGCTGCCGCTTGAATGCTGTGCTGTCTTGAAATTTCCTTCACCAGATTAATTAATCCATCACATTTCAGTTTGGCCTCATATGAAATTAAAACTGAAAACTCCTTTGAGAAGAGAACTTGAGGCACCCTACTTGCACAGAGGTGCCTAAAAATGTGCTCGCTCGGGATTTGTTTCACCATGCTTGGATGCCCAAGCACTCAGAGGCCACTGCAGCCATGGCTCAAGAGGACCTAAATACTGCTGGAGCTGGTGGCAGACCCTGGTATCATCCATGTGGTGCTGGTTTGCAGGAATGCAGGATGCTAGAGTTAAATGGTCACAGATGCTTCTGTTGAGATATGAAAGGAAGGCCTGGGAGTTCAAGCAAAGTATAGAAGAGTCAGGATCCCTGTGGGTAGACCCTGAGAGTTAAGTACATGAAGTGAGAAGGGAGCTGAAGCTACAGTGGAGACCCCAGGAGTAGGAGATGTCAATAATATGGAATGTCTGCCAAGGAATGCTGCTGGCTGTGCACACAGCCAGCCTAAAAGATAGGCCACATGGGCTGCAACCAGCAAGGTCAATGAGATGGGGCTACACAATCCTTTGAAGATCACATCTCACCACCATGTTCCCCAGAGCTGGACTTGGAGCTACTTGTTTGCCCATCTGGGTTTTGGGCTCCCTTTGGTCCTATCACTTCTTTCTATGTTCCTATTAATCCCCTGTGGAATGGACTATTTACTCTGTGCCATTATATGTTGGTTGTGTGTAACCTTTTGAGTTTTACAGGGACTCACAGCCAAGTGTTTGTCTTGAGTCACAGAGAAGACTTCGGATTTAGGCAATGGTGTAACTGTTAAACTACGAGTGTCTTGGAAATGGACTAAATGCTTTTTTCATTGTGAGATAGACATGAGCTTCTGGGGGCTAGGATAGAATATTATGATTTTTATATGAGGTGTCCCCCAAAAGCTCCTGTGTTAATGCAGGAATGTTTGGGGATAAAACGATAATATTAAGATAGCCTTAACTTAAACAGTGGATCAATAAGTGGATCATTTAAACAGTGATAATTTAGTGGATCAATAATTTGAATGGACTAAAGGGGTAGTAGCTATAGGCAGGTAGGGTGTGGCTACAGGATAGGTCACTGAGAGCATGCTTTTGGGATTTATATTTCCCTGGTGCTTCTCGTTCTTTCTCTACTTTCTGATCGCCATGAGCTGAGCAGCTTTCCTTTACCATGTCCTTTTGCCATGATATTCTGCCTCTCCTCAGTCCCAGAGCAAGAACCTCTGAAACCATGAGCCAAAATAAGATTTTTATCCTCTAAGTCAGGTATTTTGGTCACAGTGACAAAAATCTGACTAACATAGATGCGCAGGTAGAAGCTACAAATTTGGGCAGAGCAATCAAAATCAGATATCAGATATTTCTTTTGTCAGTTCCGCTTTGAGGATTGTCCCTTCCCCTTGTTGATTTGTTCCTTCATCTTAACTCATGTCAGCTTTATTTTTTTTAATTTTTTTTTAGTTATTGATGGATCTTTGTTTTATTCATTTATTAGCATGCAGTGCTGAGAACCAAACCAAATGCCTCACACACGTGAGGCAAGCACTCTGCCACTGAGCCTCAACCCCAGCCCCTCTGGGTTTATTCTTTTTTTTTTTTTTTAGTTGTTGATGAACACAATGTCTTTATTTTATTGCTTTGTATGTGGTGCTGAGGATCGAATCCAGGGCCTCACACATGTGAGGCAAGCGCTCTACCGCTGAGCTACAATCCCAGCCCCTGGGTTTATTCTTGTTGAACCCTTTCATATGCTTTCATTCAATAGCTTTTGCTGTGGGGTTTGTTTTTTTTTTGGGGGGGGAGCTGGCACTCTAGATGCCTAACAGCCAGGTAAATCAAACTTAGTTTGTTATTTATCAATCTTTCTTTGCTAGAAAGAATACAAATACTTGAACAAGAGGTCTGTTAGACTTAAAAAAAAATTATTTCCAAAGAATAGCCAAGAGCTAAGGGCTAAGGGCCAAGAAAGACAATGATAATAGCTACTATAGTAGGCATGCGTTGGTTATCTCCTCACTGCATTAGTCCTGCCTTCTCTCCTCCATGGTACCTTGACTTTCCTCTGGGGAATCCACTCCTCTGGAAGCCTATGTGCTTCCAGAGAAGGGAGCCTCACTCTCTGGTTAGTTATAACTAGCCATCATATCCTATTTTCGTATGTACAGCTTTTGGTTCCAGATACCAAGACAATCATGTGACTTAACCAAGTGAATATCAAGACACTTGCTGAACTGCTGAGACCAAGTCATTCTCTCTGGATATGGACAAAAGATGTATTTCTTTGGAGCTGTTGGCAGCTATCTTGTGATCCTGAGGGTTCCTAGCTATAAGATAAAGCTGACATTGCTGAAGGCAGTGGGAAAATTAAAAGAAACTAAATTCTTAAATATCAGTTGAATCCTTAGTAACAGTCCTTAGTAACTGAAGGCTTAGAGAATATGAATTCTTAGTGATATAAACTAACCCTAAAATTTGATCTGCTTCTGGACTTTTCCATTTCATGAATCAATACATTTTCTTACCGTATAAGCTAGTTTGAGCTATGCTTTTTTGTTATTTGCAACAAAATATTCTATGCTGTGCAGTTACTACTTGAATATGCTATACAGCCTACTATGTGCCAGGCACTATAATGGGTGTTGTACAAAAACTAATTCTCACCCACCATATTTTTTCCTTTTTTAAAACTGTGGTAAAATATATATAGCATAAAATTTCCCATTTTAATCATTATTTGATATACAATTCTGTGGCATCCAATACATTTACAATGTTATGGAACCATCACAATTTCCAGTCACAACCATATTTTGAGGTGAGTATTAATATCTTCATTTTACTAAAAAGGAAACTTCTTCAGAAAAGTGTATTATCCAAGTCAGACCACTAGTTAGATATGGAAGTCACAATTTAAACCCAAGTTTACCAGACTGCAAAACCCATATTTTTCTACTTTATTATAGTACTAAATTAAATTATCAAGCAGGGAAATAAGAAATTTTTATCAAACTACCTGCTCAGGGTCCCCAACATAAAGATAGGGTCTTGAGAGCAGCAGATGCAAAAATAGGAAACAAGATCAGGAACAAAAAATGATCAGAATGCAAGTCACCAATGGCAGGACACTAAAGGTTGGAATCAGGGAAATAGGGAAAACCATTTAAGTTCATGAAGGGGAATTAAAAAGGGGGTCCATCAGTGGAGATTTCAAGAATATCTGGTTGTACTTGTTCACCCTACTCAGGTTTGTAGATGAACAATCCTTGCCCTGCCCACTTACTTCTCTAAAGGATTCTGATCTAAAGACTAAGAACAAACGATATTTTCAAACAAAAATGTCCTCGATTTCATGTTAAGCATTCATTAACATAAATCACATAGGAAAGTTTATCTGTATCAGGAGAGAGACACATCCTGTGGTGAGGCCAGGCCCTTTAAATGTGTCTGTAATGACTGGAGAGCTCCAGTTCCTTCTTGTTAGGACAAGATAGGTTCCTGGTAGTGTCCCCCACCCCACAAATCACACGCATCTGTTCTGAAAGCTATCCACCTTGATGAGTATCTCTTGTTTACTTTTTAACTGAGGGTTGTAACTAAGGCTATTAGAAAGCTAGAAGGTGTTTAATCTGTTGATCTGTTTGTTTTCAAAAGTCTGACTCCTTTCATTTGTGATACTAGGTAAGTAGTAGCTTAAAGGGTTTTGCTTATATAAAAAGATCAGTTCCCTAATTTTCAATTTCCAAAAGTGTAAAGTTCTACAGTGTCAGAGGTGCTCTTGCAATGGGGAAGGGGAGGTTATGAGGATGGACTGGGTGAGGAAGACTCCTTGATGTTTTCGCCCACCAAAACCTGGAACTCCACCCCAAGACACCTTCTCCAACTGTGTACTGCACAAAATTAATAACGTTTTTTCAAAACCATTTTATATATAAATCTATGTGCTCACCTTAATAATTTACTCACAGCCCACTGAATAGAAATAAGGGATAGACACAGGAGTATCACAAAGTCAGTGTCATGTGACATGGTTGACACATAAAGTTTATCACCCTTCTTCCCCTAGAGTAGCATTTGGGGAGTGAATGCTGATCATATGACATAGTCTGTTGGGTAGTATTGGATTTTTTTTTTAATTGAAACATAGAAGACTGAATTCTTTTTTCTTCTTTTCTTTTCAGTTTTTGCCCTTGTATTCCTCTCTACCCCTACCAGTCCTTGCAATAGCCTATCTTTTCAGGAGTCATGGAAGATGAGGGCTGTGCCACACTGTGTAGTGGTAGCACAACGTAGGAAAACAGTAGACAGATGATAGGATGAAAGAAATTCTGAGCAAGAATTGGCTCATGTCACATGGGAGCCTTGGGAAAGGAGTAATCTGGCACCCCTTCAAACCAATATTCTTTAAATAGCTGAGGACAGAGAGAAATTCATTTTCTATTAATATAAAATGTATAGCTCTTTATGGCCAAAATAAAGAATTTATTACATGCATTGAATATAACAATATTTTCTCTTCTTTGGAATTGTCTTTCATTTTACATGTTGTCCATCACTTATAACTTAAATAGCAATAGTTTCACATTTGCTAAGCATAGAGGTAAATTATAAAAATCATGCTCAAAATACATTTACAAATTCTTTATTTTTTTCTAATTTTTAATGTCACAAAAACAGTTCTAACTTTTCCAAAAGTTCTTGTTCTTTCATTTTCCTTTTGGGAATTTCAGAGCTAGACAACCTCTTATAAGACATGTACATGGTTTAAGAACATAGAATATAACCATCTGTCCTCAAAAACAATGTTAGAGGGCTGAGGTTGTGGCTCAGTGGCAGAGTGTTTGTCTCACACATGTGAGGCACTGGGTTCAATCCTCAGCACCACATAAAAATAAATAAAATAAAAAGACACTGTGTCCATGTATAACTAAAATATATTTAAAAAACAAAACAAAACAATGTTAGAAATTTACGATAGAATTCCAAGCATGAGTCCCAACCCCACCTTTCTCCCAAGTGATTCCCTTGACAGAATGTAAACACCTATTTCTACCTTAAGTACCTTAGTACCATTTTAACCTCATTTTTTTTTAAACGAGGTATTGAATAGAGGGATGCTTAACCACTGAGAATCACATCCCCAGCCCCCTTTTTTTTTGAGACAGTCACACTAAATTGCTTAGGGCCTTGCTAAGTTGCTGAGGCTGGCCTTAAACTTGCAATCCTCCTCTTCAGCCTCCCAAGTTGTTGGTACCCACTATCATTTTAATGGTAAACAGACAAATGCCCCAGTTTCTTCTGCATCCTCTTCTTCTTTTTGTGGTATTGGATTGAACCCAAGGGCACTCTATTTCTTTCATTTCCAACTCCAAAACTAAATCTTGGGACCCCCTCAAGTGTGCCAGAAAAGACAAGCATGACACCAAAGATAAGAACAAGTCTTAAAGCCGGGCGCAGTGGCACACGCCTGTAATCCCAGCACTTTGGAGACTGAGACAAGAGAATTGCGAGTTCAAAGCCAGCCTCTGCAATAGCGAGGCACTAAGCAACTCAGTGAGACCCTGTGTCTACATAAAACACAAAATAGGGCTGGGGATGAGGCTCAGTGGTTGAGTACTCCTGAGTTCAATCCACTGTACCAAAACAACAACAACAACAAAAAAACAAGTCTTAGGCGAAGAGATATCAATAGCCAAGTGCAAGTATACCCATACCACCAGGTGTCAGGATGAGACTGGCTTGCCAGAACCATGGAGTTGGAAATAGAGGCAAAAGGAGAATAAGGAGTCCTCAAGGACTCTAACCCACCCCCTTGCTCCCCACACCCTCCTATTTCTTGGTTTACTTACTACTTGGAGAAAAATATACAAATCAGCCCAATGCTCCTAATGGTAGGAAATAAAAAAGCAGGTATTAGGGCCTGTAGGAAATTAAAAAGTGAGTGCTTTTCAATGTCATGATCCCTCCCTCTGTTGAAGCATCTTCAGTGTCTGTCTAGTCACTTTTTCTATATAGAAGATCCTATAAGATGGGAGTTGGGGGCAGTTTAGAGTTATGGAAGAAATGCAGGGAAAGATGCTCAACTACTCTTTACCCCTACAAGCTCTATTATTCTCTTTTACAACTAGGATTAAAAACCAAATCCTTGTTCAGCTAGGACTGTCCAACGAAGTGAGATTGGCTACTACCTTAGTTTTTAACCATTGATTCTTGCTGTAACTTCCTTCTTGGACAGTTAGGTTGTTCCTCCCAAGATTTTCTGCAATGGGCCAAAACACATCATGAGTCAATTTAACTTCAAGGCCACACTGCACCCCAGATCAAATATTCATACTCTTATTTTGTGCTTATGCTTAATCATATTGTCCAAAATTGGTCAAAGGATGACTTCTAAAAGTCAAAAAGCAACAACAAAGAGTGGCAAAAAAATTAAACAATGTGAAGTCCTTTCCTTATTAAATTCTCAGGACAATTCAAGTCCAAAATGAACTCCTCTTCCTATTGTAAACTGAACTCTAAAGACCTTAAAGCTTGATATTCCTCTCCCTTTTTTCTTGATTTTTTGCAGTCTCTGTCAGAAGGTTCTACTCCAAATACCTGGGGGTTCTGGGTTCTTCAGTGGCTACTACATTTTCTTCCATGACAACAGGTACCTTTCAGTACCTTCAAAATTAAAGTAATTCACCCAAATCTCTTGTGCCCCATTGATATGGAAGTAGTAATAGCATTTTGCCAGCAAACTACTGCTCTAGAACCTAGTGCATAGAAATTTGTTGCTGTTGCCTATCAAATATTGTGGCTGACTTAAGTGTTCACTGGGGGAAAGAGAATAATCTACAGGGAACAAAAGATGAAGAGAGATCATCTCCTTGGTTGCCTATTAGAACATATCAGTTTTCTACCAGGTGCAGTGGCACATGCATGTCATCCCAGCTACTTGGGAGACTGAGGCAGGAGGATGGCAAGTTCAAGACCAGCCTCAGAGCCGGGCGCGGTGGCTCACGCTTGTAATCCTAGCACTTTGGGAGGCTGAGACAGGAGAATCGTGAGTTCAAAGCCAACCTTAGCAAAGGCGAGGTGCTAAGCAACTCAGTGAAACTCTGTCTCTACATAAAACACAAAATAGGGCTGGGGATGTGGCTCAGTGGTCGAGTACCCCTGAGTTCAATCCCCAGTACCAAAAAAAAAAAAAGACCAGCCTCAGCAATTTAGTGAGAGGCTGTCTCAAAATAAAAAGGATTAGAGATGTAGTTCAGTGGTAAAATGACCCTGGGTTCAATCTCTAATATCAAAACCCCAAAATGTCAGTTTTCCAGCTACTATTAGTGAATTTAAATTCAAGTGGAATAATTTTCCTCAAGAAGTATCTTCAGTATACACCTTATTAAAAGATATAGTTGACTTCTGTACAATATCTTTCTCATCCCCTCACCAATCTCATTTTTTTCTAGGAACTTAGATTTCTTCATCCAGCTCACACCACCCAAAGCAACATGAGCAAGTTTCATTGGTCCAAAAGGAATTCATGAATAGGTAGAGGGCCCAATTAGTTACAAAGAAACATGAGGAGGTTTTAAGAGGTGTCATCTCCAATGATGTCTAGATCATTCCCAAGTGTTCCTTCCTCCTCTTCATTTCCTTTCCATAATTTGAAAATTTCTATTTCCATTTCCCTTTTGAGTCTGGTATTTCTGGTCTGGAAGCACAATGCTGGATTGATCCTGGTTTCTGTCTAATGACACATCTTCTTCTTCCATGTGTGAACATAGCATCCCACATTGACACTAGGCAACCCAGCAGTCCACACTTACAGACTTGTGGTTGGTATCTTCTGAGGATTTCTCCACCCACAGCAGAGCCCAAAACTTTTTAAACCTTCTGATACATCTTCTACCATTGTTTCTTATCTTAGAACTCCTTAGGTCTATTAATTCTGCTTCCAAGACCCTCTTTCCTAAAATGTATCTTAGCTGGATAATTACTCTCAACAGATTCCCAAATCTGAAGCTGCTATTCATGCTTACACAGGCCGTAATCTTAGGAACACAGTGGAATCCTCTCACTTGTGTTCTTCCTTTAGCTTTTAGATTCTCTAGCCTTTAAGTAACTTGTGCTACTGTGTGTTACTTTCTGCCATTTCTTTCTCTACTGCTATTCCATGTGTTTCTATCATTTACTACTTTCAAGGAGGAGTGTATAAATTTTAACCTGCTACTTAAGTGGATCCAATTCTTTCTCTAACACAAATAAATCTTCATCTGATGGCTTTTATTTTTTGTAAACCTGTGCATTTATTTCTTGACCTGCTCCTTTGACTCTTTCTTGAGAGATTCTGATCGTGAAAAAACATTAAGGTATTCTGCATCTACTACAAAATTCCATTATTGCTTGAGTAGAGAATTTCTGCACAAGTCTCCCCTCAGTCTCATTTGTACCTATTGTTATTCTGCCTCTTTCCTTAGGTGGTGTTTTTTCCTGTACCTTGTTAAAATTTTTATAATCTTATTCATTTTCTAGGTATATTTCCTTACAAGAGCATACCTGCTTCCCTATATACAGTGTCCATGTAATCTTGAAATTCATCAAGTTAAGGCCTAAAATACCAGCATCAGAAATAAAAATAATGGATAACAGTTTGCTGAGTCCTTACTATGTACCATGCACTGTTTAAGCATTTTATAGGTATTCATTACTTAATCCTCATGACAGTCCCACAAAATGATGACTGTTATCATCCCCATTATACAGATGCAGAAATAAGCACAGAGGTTGACGAATTTGCCCAAAGTTAGACAGCCAGTAAGTGGCAGAACTCCCTCTTGGTCTTCCACTCACATCTGCACACATTTCTGTCACCTACCAGAGCTTCAATAGTACAACATACTTTTATTGTTTTGGCCTAGTCTCCCTCAACACCTTAAAAAGCAAAAATAAAAATTTATACCTATCACAGCCCATCCTAAATCTTGGACATAATTAAATTCTTTTAATAGTACTGTGTCTGCATTATTCCCCAGGGAAGAGTATTAAAGATAGATTCTATAATTCTTTAAAGATAACCCCTATTATGAGTATCACTGAATTGTGTGCTTACCAGGTTTTCCCACACATACATTAAATTTAAATCCTTAGTTCCAAGTTAATTTTCACTACCTAGCTGATAAAATATTATCTAAGCATGTACTAAAGAATGAATTTTTGCAGCTTAGTGAGATAAGTCATTCATACTCTAACAAGGATATTTTAAACAGAGCTGGTTATTCCTGTAGGGAACCATATTCAGATCAAACTAATTTCTTAAATGACATAAAAGGAGTGAGCAGCTTTGAGGTGTCTTATGTAACTGAGTGCTGATGGCTTGGAACTAGATGATGGAATGACAGAGGAAAGGGAAGAAGAATCTTTGAAATAGCAAAAATTATAATTTAAAAATCATAGTAAATATCACCTGCCAGGTATTAAAATGATTAAAGAGCTTATTTTCTACACTCCTATTGTGATAGGTTTTACAAACAAATAATTTTAAGTACACTAACCTGTTAAGCACCAGTAATTAGTTCAGAAAAACAAACACAAATGTTCTTCAAGAGAGAGCAAACCCTGAGGGAATTCAGGACTCTGAAATTATGCTAAGTGTTACTGAAATAATTCCTCCTACCCCAAATAAAAATACCCTTCAAATTTTTCTCCTGTTTTCTATCACATATAATTTCCATGATAGCTAATTGACAGGCTTGCTAACAAGGTGGACCTGGCAATAGATTAAATTGGCTGGAATATTTGGGTTTTCATCAGAATTAAGGATCTACAATACCTGTAAATGGAAAAAACACTGGATTGATAGGCAATAGTTTTGCTACTAATTTGGTTTTGGTTTTGCCATCTCCCTTCTTTGGACTTCAGTTTTCCTGTCAAATACAGAAATGAGATTAAATGATCTCCAAGGCCCATTCTAAAAACTCCCAAGTTCCACAATTTTCAGATGGCTTTGAACACTTTTGCACAAACAAGACTCTAACATTTAATCCTGTGAAATAAACTAAAAATACATAGAAAGCAGTGATATGGGAATAGAATAACATTTTCTTAAATATCTCCCCATAGATCTATTATTGTTTTTCTCTTGCACCTCATCAGCCCTCATGGCTCCAGGAAACAAGCAGAACAAATCCCATCTCAAGAATGAAAAGGACATAGTACACACAGGAATGTTTCTGACATACAAGGAGAAAATTTTGCCCTTTGTAACCCTAAAGGATGATAGAAGGGGACAGGGAAGAGGTAAGAGGTGTTTACTTCCCCTCTCTGGGTGGAAACTAAAATTGGATGTATGTAGTTGACATATTCACATAGATAATGGGGAAAGTCAAGAGCTGGGAATAATGGTTTGCTTTTCTGGGAATGCCTCTGAAAGATCAAGACTTCTAGGAGCTCTGCTTTCAGTATGACACCATGTTTAATATGACACAAGGAGATTAATGCAACATTCGAGAAGTGAGATAGCCTAACAAGCCCAAAACAAGGCCCTTGGCTCATCAAGTCCTACATGGAGTGTGTGGAAAATCTGTAAGTGCCCATGGGTCTCGATGAGAAGATAAAGTGGCATCCAGAGGATCAATAGCCCTGTGGAAACTTGGGGTCAGTAAAGAAGTTGTAGTGCCTGAAGGGGGGAAATGCCTCAGTATAGACTTCAACAAAAAACTGTATGACACCTCTGAAGGACAGAAATGACCAGTTTTACCTTTTTTTTTTTTAAGGTACTATGGATTGAACCCAGGACCTCACATACGCTACGCAAGCCCTCTACCACTGAGGTACATCTCCAGGCCTTTTTATTTTGAGACAGGATTTTGCTAAATTGTGCAAGCTGGTTTCAAACTTGAGATTCTCCTGCCTCAGCATCCTGAGTTGTTAGGATTACAGGTGTTTGCCACCACACCCAGCCTTTTTACTTCTGAGGCTTGCAGTCCTGCTTAGCCCATATCAGCTACTACATCCTAGGACAACACAAGGACTGCCATTTGTGGCTTAGATTCCCTTCCCTGATGCCATGTAAGCCTCTGGCCATTCCCAGCCCACTAGTCACTATGTGAATTTTAAAAAGGTACTCCCTTTTTCAAGATACTTTACTTTCATCTTCAGAAAACTATTAAAATAGAACAAGAAATGGCACATTAGAAGAAGGCATGTTGCTGCCATTGGCCAGAGAACTGTCATGATAGGTTTAGAAATTAAGATACACAAAAGACACCTTCTATACCTTATACAACAACCCTCTATCCCCATACATATTTTGGAATAAGGAGAGAGGAAATAAAATCTGAAAGATGGTATTTATATAAAATAAATTGGATAATGAATTCCTGACATACAAGGAGACTTGTATGGACTTGACGTTAAAAAATACAGAAAACAAACAAGCTACATTTTTCTTTGTACGTTTGAATTAGGTAAATCTTTCAACCCTGCCACATCAAAATACAAACTTCCTATGCCATTTATTTTATTGGTATTTCTCATAGCACCTTACATGATACTCATGCATGGAAGGAACAAATAAGTACTTGTTGAATATAAAAGTAAAATTTTAGAAAAATCAGAAATATGAATACACTTATATAATAAGTATAGTATCATGTAACTTTCCTGTAGTTTTATTCCCACAATGTTTATTTGAACCAAATGTAAAATTGTATTCATTTGCATCTAGCCAACAACCATAAATGTTTGAAGCTCTTCAAGCTGTTTTTTTAAATGGCTGTCTTCCTCAAATAGATTTTTGAAAAGGAAACCTGTTTCTCCATTTTCTGCACAAAGTAGAGATCATCTCAAAAACAAAGAACTTTGAAAAAGTTAGAAACATCATTATATAGTACAAAATAAGTTCTTTTTCTTTTTCTTTTTTTTTTTTTTTT
>PVHX01026356.1:0-20970 GCA_004024805.1 Geosciurus inauris
GTAGGGAGGGAGGAGGGAGGGAGTGAGGGAGGAAAGAAGGCGGGAGGGAGAGGGGGCAGGGGAGGGAGGGAGGAAGGCTGGAGAGTTGGAGTGTGCCTGGGGCCTGCTGTCTACCTGTCTCTGGGGTCACCGCCCTCTTCCCTCCACAGTCTCCCTCCACTCCTCCCCTCTCCCTCTCCCTCCACTCCTCCCCTCTCCCTCTCCCTGCTTCCTTCCTGCTGTCTGGTCCCAGGATCTGCACCTGGCAGTACTGTCAGAAAGGCTCATGACACTGCCTCCCGAGTCACCACAAGGCCCAGACACCCACGCCCGCCCACCTCTGGCGAGCCCTGCCCTCCTCCCCTGGGCAGACTTCCATCCCGCGTGTGCCCTGGGGCCGGGGTCCAGCTGCTCCGCCCTGGTGTGAGGGCAGTGGGTGGCCGCAGCCTGGTGTGGCCACTGGAGTTCCCTGGCTGCATCCACGGTGCCCAAACCCTGCAGGGCTCATTTGCTCTCAGTGTGGGGTTGGCTCCATCGCGTGGGGAGCCGACTGGGGACGCCTGGTGGGCAGAGCCTGGCTGCCCCGTGTTTGTAAACACAGCTTTACTGGGGCTCAGTGCCCAGCTCCTCTCTAGCACTGTGGCTGCTCCTGTGACTGTGGTGGGGCTGAGGCGGGACCTGCAGCCCCAAAGCCAGCGCGGCTTCCCTCTGGCCCCTCATGGAGCACGTTGGCAGACCCCACGAGGCCCTGCCCGCTGTCCTGTGGACAGCAGGTCAAGGCTGTGGGTGTTCCTCGCCCTCGTTCCAGGCTGCCCCAGGGAAGGCTGGACATGCAGTGGCTGGTCAGACAGCGGTGGCGGTGGCTCTGGAGGACGAGCTGGGGGTGGTCCAGGCTTTGCTCAGCTTGTGCTTCTAGTGAAGCTGGGGCTGGGGCTGTCTCCCCCCAATGCTGGGCGGGCTGCTCCTCCCTCGTAGGTAGGACAGATGCACACGCTGTCTCGAGATCCAAGGTGATACTTCAGCAGGGGGCTGACTCCTCTCCTCAGGGAGACAGAACTGGAGTCTGTCTGCCCTGCTCTGTGGGTGCCTGGTGGCCCCTGGGAGTTTCTGGCCTGCTCCTGGGAGGTGTGTTGACGTGGGGTTGCAGGGGGCGGAGGACTTGGGGAGCAGCAGTGTCCTTTGTCCATGGGTAGGTATTCCTGTGTGCCCTCCTGCTCAGGGAAGAGCATCGAGACCTCCAGTTCTACAAGCTATTACTCTGGGGCCAGCTGAGGGCCCCGAGGGCCAGCTGAGGGCCCCGAGGTGCTGTATGGCGTAACTAGGGCTGTTGAGTCTCTGCTGCCGTCCCGCCCTAGGGAGCCTTATGGATGGCTGGCCTCAAGCTCACACCATTGCCTCACCTCTGGTCACCATGCAGCTGTGGACTGGAACTCCAGAGCCACCCGAGGGAGGCCACAGGGTTTGGCATCCTGGCTGGGTATCTGTAGCGTGGTCTCTGCCCAGATGTTGGCTGAGTGAGAGGAAGCTGGGAAAGTGGCAGGACCAGCACATGGACCAGCACCTGGGGCAGTGGGGACACTCAGGAAGGAGCAGTGGTTGGCCCCGAGGGCAGGTCTCAGGTGGGGGAGCTGCCACAGGGTGGAGAGCCCGGGTGCAGGCGTGACCCCACGCAGGGGAGGGTGCCCACCTTGGCACCTCAGGGCCATGTGGTGGAAGGGCTCACGAGGTCCGAGGTCCCTGGCTATAGCGAGCTGGCTCTATGACGTCCTTGGGACACTACCACATCAATGCCACCCTTCCAGAGGCCCTGGCTGCTCATTTGGTTCAACGTGAGTGAACATGAGGTGCCCAGACAGCCGGTCAGAACTTTCTCAGGTGCAGCTGGGGGTGTGTCAGGAAGAGACCGTTGGAATTGGTGGCCCTGTGTGGATGGCGTCCTCCAGAGCTTGGAGCAGCCAAGTAGAGCAGGAGGCAGAGGAAGGAAGATGCCACTGCCCGACAGCCCGACTGGGCTGCGTCCCCTCCTGTGGGACCGGCTCACAGTGCCTCCCCTGCTCCTCGGACCTCTGGACTCAGGGGACCATACCCTTCTGTTCCTGGGTCTCTGCGTGTGAATGGCAGGTCCTGGGACTTCCCAGCCTCCAAGTCGCCAGAACCAATTCCCTGGGCTGTGCTGCTCTGGATGACCCTGACTGGCACCAGACTGGGGTGCACTTTGGATAAAGCAGCGAGCAGGAGAGGGGTCCTGGGGAGCACAGCCACTGTGGCTGGGGGTGGGATTTCAGCCTGGCCTGGTCCCGACCTGGGAGCTGAGGACCAGGCTGGTGAGGCCTCGCGCAGCCTGCTCGCTCTCCAGCAGAGGCCAGGATGAACAGCCTTCACTCGGGCATGTCCCCATCAGCCCAGGGCCTTCAAACTTGTTCTCCCAGGGAAGTTGTCACAAGGAGGCTGAACTCCTGAGAGCTGCTGGAGATTGCGAACCCCTGTGACCCCCAATCAGAGCGGTTTGTCTGGCAAACAATTAGAAAGAGAAGGAAAGAAAAGGCCCTGCCCGCGGCTAATTGCCTCCAAGCATCAGGAGTGAATAGGGCCTGTCACCTTGTTACCATGGTGGCCCTGAGGACAGTGGCTCCCTCCCAGGTCCACTGGAGCTTGCAGTGCAGTTCTCACAGCACCAGGAGTCTCTGTAGCCCCTGAGAGTCAACGGCTATGGTGGCAAGGGAGGCCCGCTGCCTGGTGCCACCCGCTCCTCACACGGCAGGCCATTCTGGAGGTGCCAGCAGCAGCACCCACCCTGCAGGTCAGAGGGGCTGCCAGGGGTGGCCTGGGGTCATGTCCTGGGTGTGTCTGGAGCCCTCCACGTCGGGTCAGGGTGGCCTTCCAGGAAGCTCCGAGGGCCCGTCCCCATGTCACCCAGCAGGCTCAGGCTTGGTCATTTTGTGAATTTTCTCTCCCTGTGTTTATTTACCTCTGGGAAAACACGTTGAACCAGTCTGGTCTGAGGAATGGGTGCCTGGGGCCGCAGGGCAGGGGTCCACAGACCAGCACAGAAGACCCTGGCTGGGACAGGGACACATGGGAGGGTCCTTCACCTAAGGTGACAGAGGGGGAGGGGAAGCCCACACAGAAATCCAATTATGTCAGCTCATCTCTGCCATCGATCCTGCACCCCAGGCCTGGGGGACCCAATTACTGTACCGCCAATAGCTGCAGTGACCAATCAAGGGGCCAAGCATGCTGGCGGGAGGACTTAATTTTCAGAAGCTCTGCTGGGGCAGAGGTGGCACAGCTCCCCAGCTTCCAGGAAGGCCCTCTCCTGCCTGCAGGTCACCTGGGGTCCAGCCGAGGAGCTGGGCCCCCCGGGAATATAGGTTGTGGCCAGCTCTTCTTCTGGACTGAACGTCTGCTCCACTGCACGCCCGGCGCTCTGAAGAAGGGCGTTCCTGGCCTGCCCGACACCCGCAGAAGGACAGCTTCCCGGGAAAGGCACGGGAATCAATTAGGACCCCTGTCCCCGCTTTCCGGGCGGCGTGGCATCTGTGAGCCTGGTGTCCTGAGGGCCTCCAGAGAGGCAGCTGGAGTGACAGCCACCTCTCCGCTGCTATCTGCAGATATAATTATATAGAGAATGCATTTAATGCTTCAGTGGGCAACTTGGTATAACAGTTTAATTTTTCACTGAAATCTAAATTTGCTCCCAGACTGTATATTTTTCTATCACATTAGATAATCAATCTGAGCAGAAATCCAATTTTAACTCCATGCACTCCTCTGGAGAGAGTTGCACACTGAGAGCCGCCTCTTCTGGGTTGCTCCAGGCTGGGGGACGAGCAGCCCCCACCACCAGGCTCCCTGTGCATAGCGGGCAGTGGCCCAGGCAGGCTCGAGCGGCTTCCAGGCTGAAGGCTGGCTGCAGGCCCTCAGAGCTGGGCCCTTTGCTGGGGCATGCCTGCAGCCGTCAAGGCTGAGCCCCAGGCGGCATCTTTATTGGCACTCTGTCACATGGGGGTACAGCCCAGAGACCCAGGCAAGTCTTGGGCAAGGAAGGGCTACTGGAAGCCCTGGCAGAGGGTGGCCGGCTCTGGCCACTAGGAGCCTGCAGGTGGCTTCCAGAGGAGTAAGGCTTGCTGTCTGGCATCACAGATTGTGATGGACACTGCCAGGTTGGAAGACAGGTGGGTTTGTTTCCTGCATGCCCTGATGCCCTCCCCATTATGCCCTGGCCTCCGCTGAGGGGTGCAGTGGCCAGCTGGGCCCAGCTACAGACCAGGCCTCACTGGCTCTTGGGCAGTCGAGAGTGGGGAGCAGAGAGGGACACAGCTGTCATGCATGCACAGGGGTTGCTGGTGTTGGGACCTGCCTTGTGCCCAGAAACCTGGGCTGGGCCAGGCTGCCGGCCGCCCCTTCCCTGGGGTCGTGCGTACATCAGAGCCCTCGGACTCGGCTCTCAGCTCCATCTTCAAACATGGTGCCATGTCGCAGCCAGTGCTCCTCCAGCCCCACGTTCAGGGAGCAGCCCTGGCTGGCCAAGCACCCTCCCACCCAGCAATCACCCAGGGAGCGACCAGTGCCTGCTTCTGCCCCTGATCCCCAGGCCCGAGCTGAGTTTCTGGTCTTGTCCCTGGCTGTCCTCCAGGGAGCCCAGCTCAGCCCTGGCCTCAGCATGGAAGGGATCCTCGTGCTGCTACGACCCCTGCCTTGGATACCAGATGGGTGCTGAGCACAGGGAAGTATGTGCTTTAGCCCCCGAGGCCAGGTCAGACCCCTTAGGCTGTGGCTTGCATTTACGTCTCAGTCTTTGGCCACCTGCATGTGTGACAGGCCTGTAAGGAAGGACAGCCTCCCTCCTGCCCCTTCCCACCACTGCCCTGAGTAGGAGGAGCCACAGATGAGAGGACTCTGAGGCCACAGTGGGATGGCTGTGGCTGTGCTCCGGGGCTGAGCTCCTACCTGCTGGGTGCTCCAGAGCTGAGGCCAGGGCGCGGCCACCTCCTGCTTCCAGCAGGGAGCCTGGAAGTCCTGGAGCAGGGTTCAGCTATCCTGGGCAATGATCTTTAGGCACCCAAGCTGACAATGGGGCACAGCCCAGGCTCTGCCAGGCCACTCTGCACTTCCTACTCTCTAGCCACGCCTCTTGGGTAGGCAGAGTGAAGGCCACCAATGGCCAGCCATCTGCATGCCTCTGAGGACACCAGGAGTGCTGCAGTCTCCCCAGCACTGGGCATGACCACCTCTACTCAGTACTTCTCCGAAAAGAGGAAGTGGGCCAACACCCAGTGCCCCAACAAGACCAGGGATGTGCTTCCCCTGTGGTGCGTCAGTCAGCTTTACGTCACTGTGACCAAAGGCCTGAAGGGAACACCCTGGAGGAGGGGAAGGTCATGGCTCACAGTTCCAGAGGTTCAGTTCCTGGGCCCAGGTTAGGCCTTCATGACAGAGGGACTGACCGGGTCACAGCTGTCACAGCCAGTCACCTCACCTGGGTTCTTCTGCTCCTTCAAGGGGAAACACCAGCCGGGCACTGCAGGGCCTGGGGATGAGGCTGGGGCACCCTGCGTGCCCTGCCCATGGGGAGCACACCGCCCCTGGCCAGCATACCCAAGACAGCTGCAGGCCCAGGCTGAGTGTCCAGTGAGGCACACTCAGGTGGACAGGAAAGAGCGGGACACACGGACACCACTGACCATGAGACTGCCCATGCAGCTGGGCCGCAGCTCTGCTGTGGACACCTCCTCGGCCACGCGAGGACAGAAGGCCCAGCCTAGGGGCCGGGTGAGGCCTGGAGGGCGCGGGGACGACCCAGCCCAGGGTCAAGCACGTTCAAACCGTAAGACCAGAGGCCCTGGACGTTGGTCTACGTGAGACTTTGCAGTGTTGTGGCTCCCCTGTGAGCTGAGGACCGCAGGCTGCAGGCTGGCCCAGGAATGAACACCAGAGACCCCCTGGAAAGCAGCGGGAGGAGACACACAGCTCCAGGCACCAGAGACCCCGCCCAGCCTGGACCCGCGACAGGCACCCTGCCAGCCCCCGGCAGCTCACATACAAAGGCCAGTGTGTCTGCCAGGACGTGCACGTGTGTGCTGTGTGGTGTTGTGTGGTTTGTGTGCTGTGTGGTGTGTGTGGTGTGTTGTGATGTGTGGTGTGTGGTTCTGTGTTGTGTTTGGTGTGTGGTGTTGAATGGTCTATGTGTTGTGTGTGGTGTGTGTGATGTGTGGTGTGTGGTTCTGTGTTGTGTGTGGTGTGTAGTGTGTGGTTCTATGGTGTATGTGGTGTGTGTGGTTCTGTGGTGTGTGTGGTGTTGCCTGTGGTGTGTGGTGTATGGTACTGTGTGGTGTGTGGTGTGTGGTACTGTGTGGTATGTGGTGTGTGGTTCTGTGGTGTGTGTGATGTGTGTGGTGTTGTGTGGTGTCTGTGGTGTTGCCTGTGGTGTGTAGTGTGTGGTATTGTGTGGTGCTGCCTGTGGTGTGTGGTGTGTGGTGTGTGGTGTTGTGTGGCGCGTGGTGTCTGCTGCATGTGTGATGGTGTGGTGTGGCTGGGTCTGGTGGTATGGCTGCCCTCTCCTGCTCCGGGTTCCGGGGCAGCCCGCCCAGCTCTATGCAGGGACTCCCTTGGGTCCCGTGGTCCTGAGGGCCACAGGCCTGCAGCTGCACAGCACTTCCCCGGCCTCCACCTACCCTGGCCAGAGGAAGGCCGGCCCCCAGCCTCCAGGCTGGAAAGTTGAGTTCCCTCTCCAGGCCAGCCCTGGACTGGGATGCCTGAGGAGGCCCTGCCTGCAGTCCACACAGAGACGGTCACAGCCGGCCGTGACCTTCTGCTCCTGCACTCAGCAGGGCACCCGCGTGGGCCTTCCCACTGCCCAGCGGCTCCCCGCGGGCCCTCCGGTGTTCCCAGACTCGCTTCCTCTAGGGTGATTCTGCTCCACGCACGGAGCTTTTGCGGGGGAAGACCACGCTGCCCTTGCCCAGAGCACCCCCAAGCTGTTCCCAGGAAGCGCCCTCCAGAAGGTGAGGCCTCCAGAACTATCCCGGGTGACCTGTGGCCACTCCTTCTCTGCACCTGGACATGGAGGGAGACCACAGCCGCCCTCGGAAATGGGGTAGTGCAGGACAGTGGCCTGCCTTTCCTGTCAGCTGGGGGCTCTGGGCACAGCCCAGGCTCCGGGCCGAGGGCTGGGCTCTGCTGGGGCTGATTCCCTTCTTCTGCTGCGCGAGCTCTGCCTTGCCCAGCAGGTGCTGTGAGGTGCCATCTGCCCCGGTCCTGGTGCCCACCTCTGCCTGCCTGAGGTGCCCTGGCATGGGCCTGGTGGGTGGAGGGCCTCTTCACTGTTGGCAGAGCCTTGGATCTCTGAGCCGGAGGGCAGGGCAGGGCAGCGTGAGCCTGGGAGCCACACCTGGGGTCAGTTTCATCCCTTCTCCCCCATGGCCTGCTGGGGTGGCCCCTGAGCCTGACCCCTGCTAAAGGTTGTCTGGCATCAGAGCCCAGATGGCCCCTAATGCTGCTCCCATTAGGTGTGGAGTTCAGGAAGGGACAGGCACTCTATCTACAAATTATTTCTTAAAAATACCAAGAGTCATGGTAGTTTTGACTCTAGTTCCTTCTGTGCTCATGATTGCCTGGGAGGTTTGGAACCCAGCATCCTCCTGACTTCTAATAAAAGATAACATTACTTAAGACAGAGCAGCAGCCCCTCTTTTAGTGGTTACTACTAGTCAACATCTTAGTCAATGGGGGGGTCCAAATAAATGTACTGAGGGTTTTCTTTACTGGAGTCATTTATCCAAAACCGCTAAAATTGCAGGCCCATGGTCATTGGCTCCTAATGGTTATTGAACCTGATCCTGCCCTGTAGCCGCTTAACCCAGAGGGAAATCGGTCCTCCTTCTGCCTGCAGCCTTCTCAAAACCCAAGGTCAATGTGTGCTGGCTTTACCTGAGGACAGGAACAATATCCAAATGGCCCAGGAGCTTAGGTTCAGAAAATTAATAGCCTAATTAATAGAAATCATTATTAAGCCACACAATTAACATCTTAGAGCAAAACTGCCCCTTTCGATGGGTCTCTCAGCTGTACGAATGTGTGGATTTAGCAAATATTTATCGAGTTTCTGGTCCAGGCCTGGGCCTCCAGCCAGACAGAAGTGTTAATGACAGCCTGCCTTTGTCCTCAGGAAGGGCACCCAGGAATATCCCAGAGAAAGTGCGTCGGCATTCACACAAGAAATGCAGGCAAACGCAGATGCTTGGAGGTGATATGTGCAGGCTGGGGTGTGGCTCATGGTGGAGTGCTTGCCAGCCAGGGGCACGTTCCATTCCCAACACCAGAAAACAAAAAAATGCATATTCATTTGTCAGAAAGATGTCCCTCCAACACACGTGAGACTGTCTAACGCTGCACAGCATCCACGGGGGTAGGGATCGGCCTTCCTGGGCTCCATCCTGGGAGCGGAGAGGACATGCAGCTGCTGAGGGCAGGTGCTGGGGCAGGAGGAGGGGTGGGACAGAGCAGAGAGGGGTCCCTTCTCAACAAGCCCCCTCGTGCCTCCCCTGAAGACCAGGTCGGAGAAGGAGATGCCCACCACGAGATTGCGTCTCTCTTTCATGCCATCCCAGGACAGTGCTGCCCACTCCACAGGAGCTAGGTCCAGTGCAGCGCTCTGTCCCTGTCCAGGCTGGTGCGATTAAAATCCCTACACAGTGCCTGAAGCTTGCAGGCCGGGACCTGGGACACTGGGAGCCAAGTGCACAGCGAAGGGACCTGGCTGTGCCTTCTCCCGGTGCGGACCAGGACACGCAGCTGCAGGTGACTCCCAGAGACAGGGTGACCTCAGGGCTTCTTCTCTTCGTCTGGCCTCGGGTCTTGGAAATTCTCTTACTGGCATCTGCTACACGCAGGGAGAAAAAAATTGGGGGAGGTGGTATCAAATGTAATCCCCAGCAGGGAGAAGGCGAGGGAGGTCACTGTCCCTTGCAGAGTTCCTTCTGCCTGCTACACTCAGCTCTGTGTGAAAGATCCCTGGCAGAAGCTGTTCTCCCTATAGCTGTGTGGCTGAGGGGCCAGCGCCGTCAACCCCAGCTCCGTCTGTCTTACATGATTAAGCGCTCAAGGACCTCCTCCTCCCTGTGTAGCCATTTCTGCTCTAGTCTAACACAGTGGCTGGGAGGACTCGGCCGTAGGGCCCAGGCCCCACTCTGCCCAGGAAGCACCTGCCACAGCTCTTAGTGCGCCCTCTCCCCAGTGATGGGCACTTTTCCTTCATGGACAAAGAAATCCTTTCCCAGACTTGAGTGCAGCCACCTCCGTGAGGCCACGTGAGCCCCCAGGTGACACCAGTGTCTTCGAAACCCTTGCTTTCCACCGTGAGGTGCTCCTGAAACCTCTGGCATTGAATCTGGCCATGAGGAGTCTGGCCAACACGGCTAGGAGTAGCCAAGGTCTCTGTTACCATCCAAGCATAGCTGAAGGTCCTTCAGGAAAGCTCCAAGGTCACCAGCATGGTGCAGAGCAGCGGCCTGGCTCTCGGGAAGCATTGGAACCCTCTGGTGGCGGCTCCTGCTCCGTCCTTCCTTTCCCATGTCCTTTGTGCTCAGGGTGCTGGGCACCAGTTCTTTGGTCCTGTGAGATGCAGCCCTTTGAGAAGGGAAGGTGAGACTCGCCTGCACCAGATGTGGTTTGCAGTCAGGTCTTCAGTTTGCTGCTCCCCAGGACGTCCATGTCAGTCAAGTGGCCATTCCATTCTGAGCACTCGGGGAAGGCGTCCCAAATCTGAGAACACTTTTGGCTCAGTGGGTATAACTATAGATTAGAACTGTCCTTTTAAGTGTGCTTGGCAGTTTTAAAATTGAGTCCTAATTTCAGAAAGTCTACCTTGATTTGAAAAATAGGGTCTTCAGGTCAAAAGACACCAAAGATTTATCTAAAGACTGGGCTTAGAAAGAGAAGATACAAAGTGTCGAATGCTTCCGGCTGGAATCGCCACAATTTGTAGGCAAAATACATATTACACAAAACCCATTATCTAGAACACAGGGCCAGTACATCACCGAAGGAACTATCCCCCAGTGCCATAGGACACTGTGAACTTAGGTGTCCTGGTAGCACAATTTCAAAATGGATGAAATCTCAAGAAGATCTGAATCCATGGGAGAGCTGAACACAGAGCTCAGAACCGGAGGTCACACACCCCCGACTCAGCTGAGGACTTGGGCAACGGGATTGGTAGGCTCTCTGTGACAGCTGTTCAGAGGGCTGAACCCAGGAAATCACGAAGACACAAGTACTCACAGGGCACCCAGAGACAGTTCAGCAATTACTCAAACTCCAGATTGGCAGACACAGTCTCTGAATACCACACACTAAAATTAGAAATAACTATACAACAGTCCCTGAAAAACCTACTTCTAAAGAACTCATGAATCAAAGAAGACTGCAACAGAAATTAGAGAATATTTAACGTAAAATAACATAAATGCTGCGTCTTCAGATCCCCCAAGAACATGGAGGGGCATTGGGAAGGGTGACTTACTTTCCCTAGAGGCTTGATGCACACAGCCACTGAGATCTATCACGCGGTGGGGGGGGGAGTATAGCCAAAGTGCACCTCAAAATTGCTGCAAGGCATGTTTCCAATGTCTCCCCACAAAAAATGACAAGAGGTGAAGCAGCAGGTTTATTGATAAGATTGATTTAATCATTGTACATTGAGTACGTGTGCCGGAGCACCCTGTCCTGGTTTAGATACGAGGGGTCCCCCAGAAGCTCACACGTGAGAGAATGCAAGCCCTTTCGAGTGGGGTGATTAGACTGAGAGGTGTGACTTGACTGTGCACTGATCCACCTGAACAGATGAGCTGGTGGTGACCCTGGGCAGATGGGGTGTGGCTGGAGGTGGCAGGTCATGGGGGTGAGCCTCTGGGGTTTAAATTTTGTCCCTGGTGAGTGGAGCTCTCTCATTGCCAAGCCCTGAGCTACTTTCCTGCTCTGTGCCTTTCAGCCATGATGTTCTGCCTTACCTGAGCCCAGAGCTGTGGCCTCAGCTGTCCAATGACTGAGACCTCTGAACCCATGAGCCAAAATCAACTTCTCCTGCTCTAAAATTGTTCTTGTCAGGTGTCTTTGCCACAGCAGAGAAAATGCTGACGAAGACAATCCCAATGTACACCACTGATGCATGCAATTAAAATCTGTCCACTAATAGTGATAAAAATAGTAGCCACCTTTTCTTTGAAGCCTGTCTCTGTGGCATCTGCTGGGCTGTGCTGTTGGGGTGAGAGAGCAGCTCCAGAGAACACAGCTGGACTGGGAAGCGGAGGAGGGCTGGGTGCAGCCTGTGGGCTCCGGCTTGTAGGGAGCACTCATCTAAATGAAGAGCTGTTGCCTACACTGCATAGAGTGAAGTAAGAAAAATCTAAGAATTAAGCTTCACTTAAAACATTAGAGCAAAACAAAACAACCCCAAAGACACTAATAAATAGAAAAATGGAAAAATATGCTTAAACTAACATAGTCAGAATCAAGAAATAATAAGAATGATCACAAATAACCAAACCTGCTGATCTTTGAAGAAAATAAAATAGGCACTGTGCTAGTGAGATTGATTGAAGAGATGGGAGCAGCCACCATTATAAAAGGAGAAGAATCTATAAGTGCAAATTAAACAGAGGTTTAAAAATAAGATAATGCTATGAGCAATTTTAACCTTCAAATTCAACAACTCTGAATTAGAGGGGATAATTCAATATAATTCACTAAAATAAGTTCAATCAGAAATAGACTAAGTACACAGACTTATAAGCATGAGCAAAATGTAAAAAACACTTTAAAATCAACTGACATGACTGCCCCCAGCTAAAAAAAATAAAAGCTTAGGTTTCCTCTCATGGGACAAAAAAAAAAATCATCATTTTATGTAATTTTGCAAGAAATCAGAAAGATAGAAACATTCTCCACTCTTTTATGAGAAGTCTCTTCTTGATGTGAAAATTAGTTCTCCAGCACTTAGGAAGGCTGAGATAGGAGAATCGCGAGTTCAAAGCCAGCCTCAGCAATGGCGAGGTGCTAAGCAACTCAGTGAGACCCTGTCTCTACATAAAACACAAAATAGGGCTGGGGATGTGGCTCAGTGGTCCAGTGCCCCTGAGTTCAATCCCCAGTACCAAAAAAAAAAAAAAATTAG
This sequence comes from Geosciurus inauris, assembly GCA_004024805.1. NCBI lineage: Eukaryota > Metazoa > Chordata > Mammalia > Rodentia > Sciuridae > Geosciurus > Geosciurus inauris. Next base: position 12,152 of record PVHX01026356.1, read on the forward strand.
TTCTCCATTATGTTGGGAAATAAAAAAAATTTATTTACAAATATAAATTCAAAATTCATAAATAAAATATAAACAAATCACATCTAGGGATGATGCATAAAGTGCTATGGTGTTGGAGAAAGACTCAGCCCCAGGAGTGTGAAGATGATTCCGTATTAGACAATATTTACATACAGCTCCCACCTTAACAGCAGAAGCCGACACCCACAGGCACCTAGGTGCGAGCCGTTGGTCCTCACGCCACCCTGTGCTGCTGCTTCTGCTATAGGAGCAGGAACAAGTGCACCACTGTAGTCTCCATCGACCTGGTGAGCCTTCATCTCCATTAGTGATTGACAGGAAAGGACAGTCAGACTCCCACCAGTGTGGGTGAGGAAGGAGCTTCCTCACTCACAGTGAACCAGTGTGGAAGTTCATGGGAATATCAGAGGAAGCTAACTGAGCAGAAGCCAAAAGAGAGTCCATAAATACCATTTTGGATCAAAATTATGCTGGGAGTGCTAGCCAGTGCAGTAAGACAAGAAAAAGAAACAAGAACAGAGGCCAGGAAATCATTGAGAGGTGCCTGAGCCGTTGGCCTAGAAGGTCCCAGAGTGACCCAAACTAGTACATGTGCACTAATCTGTGTATTAACTCCCCTTTGTCTCTCTGCTCGGAGGTGAGCACTATGAATTTTCTTCTGTTTTTTTTTGTTTGTTTGTTTGTTTTGTTTTGTTTTTTAATACATGATTCTCTGTCACTTTTGCTAATCTTGAATGCTAGTTGCTAGTCAGTGAAGGTTTGTCCAATGGGCAGTGAGTGAGCCGCAGGGGAGCACATTCTTGTCTTAGGAGCCCCGACATCAGATTCCCAGCAGCAGTGCAGGCTCTGGGCCAATGAGCAGGTCACGGCATCCCAGTAAATCAGCCACCTGGACAGGAAGAAGGACTTCAATGTGCACGATGTGTCACAAAAAGATCCCAATGCCACCTAATGAGATATCCAAAAAGATGAGCACAGAACATTCTAAAGTAGTCGTGAAGATAAACCCTAGCCCACGGATCCATGGGTGGGATGAGTTCATGCCCAAAACATTGCGTTTTTTCCCAAAGTCAACCTGTAGGTATACCATACATAAGATCAAATAGCATTTTTAAGATAAAATAAATAGCATTTTTCATTAAGTTTGGAAAACAGATGCTAAATGTAATTTGAAAAGTAAGGGACAGAGAGCACAGAAGCAGATGCTGGGAGCTCACAGCAGACACGAAGGTTCCGTAAGATGTTAATGCAGTGACGGCAGCAGCGGTGGCCTGACCACTGGCACCGGGCAGACAGCACGGCCTCCCACAGGCCTGGCCGGGCAGGGGCGGCACTGCTGTGAGCAGAAGTGTGTCATCGTGTTGCTGTCCCGGGGAAGCAGTTCCGTGTGGGTGGCCTGTGACATGTAGCGGTGTTCCGAGTGTCCCCATGCTACTGTCGGCAGCTGACACTGCTGCACATGTTATCCCATGCCCGGATTCCGTGTGTTCACGTGTGACTTCAGCCTGCGGCCCCACCCATGCGCAACACGGATGGTACCCCGCATGTGCACCGGGGTGCCGTGGCTGCCTGTTGCAGCTGCCTGTCTCACTCTGTACGTGCAGAGACTAAAGTTGTCCATACGCCCAGATGCACAGCTTTGGAAACTGTCCAGGAGAATATTTCACGACGTGGCGTCAGCAGGGGCCCTAGGATGAGGGACAGGAAGCTCCAACCACAAACCAAATATTGGATGAGTTGATCACATTGACTTCAAAAGTCCCCGAGTGACAGAGACACCACAAACACCGTAAAATAACACACTTCTGCCTGGAAGAACACACTCGCGATGCCCAAGTGCAAAAGGAGTTCACGTGCAAGTGCAGAAAGGGACTCTGACCTTCCTGGGAGAAAGGCTGCCAGGTGGAGAGAACCGGCGAGGGTACAAGGAGCGGGCGCCCTGGAGAAAGGCCAGGGGAGCAGGGAGGCAGGAGACGCCACTTGAAGTGGCAGCTGGGGGACGTGCATGGCACCAGCAGAGGCATCCAGGTGACAGGAACCAGGGAACGGCGTGGGGTGGGCAGAACCCCACAGTCCAGGCAGCGGACCTGTGCCGCGCCAGCCAGGGCCTGCTGCTGAGTACGCCCAGGGCTTTGCAGATACTGGAGCAAGCCCTCGACACCCAGAGACATGGCCGCACAGATTCTTCACCCGGCCATTTAGATTCTAGGGGTTTCTCTTTCAAGAACCTCCCGGGGTGAGCTAGCCACACAGTTGTGCTCTAGCACGATTCATCACGGAGGAGAGGGAGAATGATCTTCATCATCACTGGGGAATTAAAAATAAATGGGCGCAGTGGCTCAAGCCTGTAATCCCAGCACTTAGGGAGGCTGAGACAGGAGAATCGCGAGTTCAAAGCCAGCCTCAGCAATGGCGAGGCGCTAAGCACCTCAGTGAGACCCTGTCTCTACATAAAACACAAAATGGGGCTGGGGATGTGGCTCAGTGGTCGAGTGCCCCTGAGTTCAATCTCCGGTAACAAAAAAACAAAACAAAACAAAACAAAACGAGGCTGCTTAGGTGATCATGAGCAGCCTGGAGAGGAGCACGCTGGAGGCCGGTTGAGAAGATGAAATGCAGAGCAATGACCTGGGAGATAAGAGGAGAAAGCTAGCAGGTGACATACTGTGACCCGCAGCTTCCATGCCTCCGCACATGCACACCCAGCTGTGGATGTCTGCACGTGTACACCTGTACATGCACGCCTGGCCCTCGGTGTCTACACATGCATGCCCGGCCCTCCACACAACTGAGACACGCAGGGCTGAGGGACAGCGCTCCTCAAGAGGGGACGCAGAGATACGGGCTCTAGAGGCCACTGGGCTGCAAGTGTGCAGAATTCCTGCCTGGGCCCATGCTCCCTTGCACACGGCCCGTGACTGTGGTCTGGAGGCTGCCGGGGCCCGAGCAGTCCACGCGGCCCACGCTGAGGTAATGCTTGAAGGATCAATACTGAGCGCTGTCTGCACACTGCCTCAGGTCCCACCCGGATGTGGGCACACTGACTGTCCTGCTTAAACGCGTCCCTGGCTGTGCCAGCTGGGCAGCCCAGCCACCCCCAGCCTTCCTTCTCTGTGGCTCTCGTCACTGTTAGACCCCTGCACCCGCTGCGGGGTCACTCTGTGTCCCCTCCAGCTCCTGGGGTGGGTGGTGGGGGCGGCCTGGGGACTGGCGGCCCGAGGAGGACCACACCTCCACAGGGCTACAGGCCGTCACCTCCGTCACCGTAGACTGAGGAGAGTACATAGGAGCCCGCACACCACGCTGCTCACGTGAACGCACCCGCCACGTGTCCCTGAAGGGCCAGCCGGCGCCCCGTCTGATTTAGATGATACTCGGATGTCGGTGTGAGGCATGTGGGAGCCTGGCTTTGCCCATGGAGTCTGCCCTCGGGCGCCCTGGCCCCCCGGCCCTCGCTCGGGGCACCCTGCGCCGCTATGGAGTCACTGAGTGGATCAGTGTCCGCTGGACCACACACTGAATGTTTCTTCTTCCTGAGTAGAGACTGTCCGTAGCCCCTGCCCTGTGGGCCTGGGCCACGAGCCATCAGCAGTGGTGATTGCTGGACGTTCACGGCGGGGCGCTCCTGGGCACGGCGCTGCGCCATGGGGCTCCAGCTGCGTGAGCGACCTGGCTCAGCTGCTGTGGGAAACAGCACCTCCCGCCACTGCAGCAGGAGGCAGAGAGGGGAGGCTGTGCACCTGGGCGGGGCCTGTGCCCTTTTCCCTGGTCCTCAGGAGTCTGGCTGGCAGGGAATGTTTCTGGGCCCTTTGCCTGGGGTCAAAAGCGTGGTTGCTTTATAAAGCAGCTTGAATGAGGCCCGTTCGGACAGAAGTCTCCCGTCGTGTGAGAAGCCTTCTCTGCTGCTTCCAGCAGAGTCCTGTCCCTCAGCCCCTGTGATGGCTGATGGCCTCCACCTGCCAATAACTCCCCAGTGCTGAGCTCCAGGGTGGCACGTCCCCATCACACTCGGGTCATGGCATGGAGACCAACAAACCCAGGTTCCCATGGGGGACACGCTGTGCAGGCAGCTGAGCCACCGCCCACTCTCTAGTCTTAATTGCCTCCAAATGAGAGGTGGCAGAGTCAGATGTGGAGCCACAGGAGGGGAGCAGGGGCTGTGGCTGAAGGGGTGGGCCGGGACTCCCTTCACACCCGACAGCACAGCATAGAGAAATTTTAAAAGCGAAAGGACTCAGGGCTTAGCCATGGTGCACCTCTGTGAGGAGCTGCAGGCAGCCTGGCAGGGCCTCGGTGGCCACACCCGGGCAGGAGGCCACTTGCACTAAGCCCCTCTCCTGAGCTAGAGCACGAGGGCCTCGCCCCTGAAAGCCAGATCGGAGAGCGCACACTCTGGTCCCCAGAGCTGGGTCCTAGGCTTTGAAAATAGTGCAGGTGAGACGCCAACGGCCAGCCAGGGACCCAGGCGGGAGCACAGGTAGCCTGATGCCACCAAGCATCAGGACCCACATGGAAGGTTCCAGGCTGGACTGGAGTGGGGCCGGGCAGGCAGATGGAGGCATGGGAATACTGTGGGACCAAGAGAACAGAAAGGAATGGCAGCTCACACCACGTGGGGCAGATTCGGTCTCTGCTCACTCTCAGAGCGGTGCTCTGTCTCTCCCCAACCCCACGTCCAGGCGCTCTGGGCAGCCAGCAGAAGGCTGTGGTGCAAGGCTACTCCATCCACATCTGTTCAGGGAAGACGATGCAGCCCGAGTGGTCTACCAGGCCTGGTGACCCAAGGCTGCCATGTGGAAAGGAGGCCCGGCTACTGGAGAGGCTGGGGGGAGGCCGTCCAGCCAGCAGCTCAGCTGGGCTTCTGCCTTCCAGACAGGGTGGACGAACCACTCACCTGTGGTAAGAAAAACTTTAAAATTGTGGAAGAAATCATGGAGTGCTGGGTTTGGATTTTGGACATCCCAGAGGTTCGAGTGCTGAAGGCTGGGTGGCCAGCATGTTGTGCTGACCTTTGGACGTGGTGCCTGGTGGGAGGCAGCCCGGTCATTGGGGCGTGCCTTTGGAGGGGATGTTGGAGGTCGCTTCCCTCCTCTCTTTCACTTCCTGAGGTCAAGTGAGCAGTCTCCTCTGCAAGGTGCTCCCGGCCAGATGAGCTGCCTCACCATAGCCCCAGAAGCACTGGGCCAAGTGACCCCAGACAGACCTCTGAAACCACGATCCAACACAGACCTCTCGGTTTATTAGGTGGTTTCCTCAGGGGTCTTGTCACAGTTCTGGGAAACTGACTAGCACGTATAGACTGGCTTGCCACCTAAGAATGTGAAGAGGTTGCTTAGATGCCGTCTGAAAAATCAAAAATCATCTATAAAATAACCACATTAAAGGTAAAGCTCCTGCACCACAGAACAAGAAAACAAAATAAAGGCCACAGATAGAGAGAAAGGTTTATACCTCATAAAATAAATAGAGCATTTATTTAAAATATGCAAAAGATTCCTATAAATCATTAAAAAAATAAAAGACAGCATCCTCCACAGAACTCTTGTAATGGACAGCTCATTAGAGGCGAGGGAACTTGGAGAGCTTGTTAGCAAGCTCACACGATGTGCGCAACCTCGCTGTTAATCAAGAAAATTAAAACTGTAATGATATTCCACATCTTGTCTGTGAGATTAGCAAGTATAAAGCCCCACATGCTGGCAGAGCCTGCAGACAGGAGCTGTCCCTTGGGGCTGCTGGATGTACACACTCCCACCCCTAGGAGGTGGTTGACAGTGTCTTGCTTGCAGATGTCAAGCAGCGTGCCCAAGGACGACCTGAGGAACCGGCTGTCCTGAACTCCAGTGGTGCCTCCCTGAAGGGCCAGGCGCACTGAGGTTGGGAGGATACATGGCCTCTGTGTGTAGCAAGATGCCAAGTACAGATGTTTCCCAGATGCACGCCAGCACACTTATCTGTTTTGTAAAATGCACAAACCCTGCTCTGCCTGCCACAGGGTGAGGCCTGCACTGACATCTGGAAGCAGTCCCTGAGGGCTGGCTGGCGGGACTGGGGCTCGGAGGCTCTGGCTCTGGAGTGTGGCTCTGGGCAGGGTCCACCAGGCAGCCAGGGATACGGGACAGGGTTTGACTGGGTTAGCCACATCTCATTTATTAGGGAAATATTTAAGGCAAATGCTCCCCAAATGACTGATCTGAGTGGCAGCAAGTGTCTGTTTCAGGTGTTAGGAACTTTCCTCTAGGTTTGAAATGTCTCATATTTTAAAAGGTCAAGAGCAGCACTGCTTCTATACCAGATAGAGAGGCATCTGGTGCCTCTGACACCACAGAGAAGGGCTGCTGGTCACAGCCCAGCAGTGCCCGTGTGACAGGCTGTGCCCAACTGAACCCGGGCCCAGACCATCCACCAGCCCATGTTCCCTGCACGTGTGTGTGTGCGTGTGTGTGTGTGTGCTCGCCGTGTGTAGGGCTGCGTGAGCACCTCTGTGCAAAACTCTGGGTCTGGATACAGAGTCTTGCTCACCCTGCGTGTGGCTGAGTGGGTGAACTCAGTAGGTGTGTGTCTGCATGCGCGTGTGCAAGGGTAGACATGTGCATCTGAGTACAGCGCTCGCTCGCTGTGTGTGCCCCTGGGCGTGTGCCATTGCATGCACATGAACACAACAGGATGCTGTGCCTTGTGTCCCCTACTGGCGAATCCCAGTTATCCACACAATTCACAGCCTCACTTCCTAGGCCTCTGTGCGGTGGCCCTGGGCACCAGGTCCTCTCTTGCCAGCTAAGCTGCGATGCCCGTGCGGCCCGCACCTCCCCTCACCCTTCTGCTCAGCAGCATTGGCTTCCCTGGGCTCTTGGCCCTTGTAGCATGGCTGGGGCATGTGCGTTCACTTGTCTCCACCTGTCACTCTCTACAACAGGTGATCAGAAGTAGAGGGACATGGCCGACACCAGACGTCCCTTGCTCAATCCCAGAGCCCAGAACAGCAGCTGACACCCGCTAGGTGCCTGCGAACCACACTGCCACACACGTGAGCACGTGCATGAGAAATGCACAGTAGAACACGTGTAGACACGGGGCCGCATACGAGCAGTCACGTGTGTGTGGACTTGGAGATGTGCATGTGCACATGCACGGGACCATCTACACGTGACGCACACGTGAGACACGTGTCTGAACTTGCATGTGTGCACTTGCCTGTGTGAGCGTGTGTCGACACGCACTGTGTGCTGCCTGTGTGTGGCCCTGCGTGTTGGCCCGCAGGCGCGTGAATGTGCCCACGCATACATGGCCCCTGGCTTTGCAGTGAGAGTCTCAGCTCTGCTGGCCACTGGCATTTCCTGGAGGCCCCACTGCAGTCACGGTGGCTGGGCTGACCCTGGAGCACCAGGTGAGCCTCACAGTGAGGACAGGTGGCCTGGGCGCAGGAATGCTCCAGGTCACAGGGACCCCTGTGAGGCGGGTGCAGCCTGGTGTGCCCCAGGCCATGGAGGAGTCTCCTCTGTGTGTCTTGGAGGGGACACTGCAGTGCCTGCTAGGGACCACTGCCTGCCTGCGTCGAGAGTCAGGTGGACGTCCGGAGGGAGCAGCGGAGCTGTCAGATGCGGCTCCACACGCCGAGAGGGGCCTGCCCCTCGGTCTCATCCCCACAGGGCCCAGCGACGCTCAGGTGTCCTGAGCATAAACAACCACGTCCAGGAGCGGTGTGATGACGCTGAGGAAGGCTCCCTGCCGGGCGTGTGCAGGAGGGGAGGACGAGGGTGTTCAGCACGTAGACCGTGGCCAGCAGAGCACTGCGGCAAGCACGGGGCAGTGCGGGGCGTGGGTGGATGTTGGAGGATCACGTCCCTCCACGACGTGCTCTGGAGGGACACTGGGCGGCCTTTCCGCCAACATGGGTGCTCACTGGCGGGCGAAGTAGAAACCTTTGTAAATAGAACCAAACGCGCGAAAGGGACATGAAAGAGCAGCAGAGGCGCTGGGCTGCGGGCTTCCTCCTGTGAGCTGCTCACGCCTCATGAGGGGCAGTGGCCTGGAGACAGGGCCAGCACGGGGCCCTGGGGTGCAGCCAAGCCGAAGCAGTGCCCTTGGACCACTCCCCGAGCTGCAGGGTGAGACTGAGGACATGCTGAGGTGCAGGTGCCAAGGTCAAAACCATCATGCAGCTTCCCAGTGTGGTTGTCAAAACCCAGACACCAAGAGCTTCGAGCAGGAGACCGTGGGAGAGAGCGGTGTGTCCACCCAAGTAGGAGGAATGGCCCGTGAGTCCTGAACACCTCCTGGGCTCCTGCTCACTCTGCTGCGTCCTAACAGGCCTGGTAACCCAAAGGGTCTCCTCCCTCACGCCACATGCACGTTCAGCTGCTGGCCCTGTGGGGGCAAGAACCACCTGCCTGTTCACATGCTCCCAAGGCCACCACACGAGGACAGTCACTTCAGGACAGAGGCTATTCCCACAAACGGAGCTCCACAGCCTTAGACGGGCTGGGCATCAGTCATGTCAATGTTTAATTTGCTAAATGTATGCAAGAATGCTCAGGGTAAAATGTCTGGAGTTCACTTTAATTCAATTAATAATATATGCATTGTTCTTTTGCAGATGGTCCACCATGGACCTCGGGGAGGAGAGCGGGAGTCGCCACCCCCACCATGGACCTCGGGGAGGAGAGGGGGAGTCGCCATCCCCACCATGGGCCTCGGGGAGGAGAGGGGGAGCCGCCATCCCCACCATGGGCCTCGGGGAGGAGAGGGGGAGCCGCCATCCCCACCATGGGCCTCGGGGAGGAGAGGGGGAGCCGCCA
>PVHX01026357.1:0-20960 GCA_004024805.1 Geosciurus inauris
GGTCAAATGGTGGTTCCATTCCGAGTTTTTTAAGCAGTCTCCATACTGCTTTCCAGATTGGTTGCACCAATTTGCAATCCCACCTTGCTGGTAATTTTTTAATGTACACCTTTTTGTTATTTCATTCAAACTGTTGTCTAATACAGTTTCATCTCTGACATACAATTAATACTGCAGAAATGTTTCCTATGACATTACCTCTCATGTCACAATAACTATATGTAAATCAATTGAAGCAAATATGGAGACTTTATAATATAAATAAAGTTAGGCAACCAGGATCTGTTTCCGATTTTAATACAAATACTGAGTTATTCACATTGAAAAACAAGAAGTCAGGATATTTCTGAATGCCAGGGCTTCAAAATGAAGGCAGTTCTGTAAAGCAAAAAAGTTAACAGAAATTAGAACAAAGTTGAAATTAGAAGTTTACACTTAGTTAGTTTTTAAGAATTTATTTGTGGCAATCAAAAAACAAATTAATTTTGAATATTCTGGACTTCTTACAGGATACTTATGGCATATTCATGCTTTTTTCTTTTGTTAGCAGACAACATAATTGGAAATCTAAATTTATCCAGGCTGTTTCCATTTTCTTTACTGATAAAAATAACTTGAGAAGGCCCATACCACGGGATCTGTTTTTCACTTTTCACTGTCCTTAGAAGCCTCTTGCCTAGTGAATTGAATTTGAACATTTCAGTTAATAAAGTTCACCTCACTTATGACCCATGGATCCAAATTTACTATGATGCCTTTAAGCAATGGACAGTACTAAAAGAAGCTGCAGGCAAGGGGTTAGGCTCTGCTTCCTTGTGAGTTAATTAGATATGATTTTTGCTGAAATCTCAGGTAAAAGCATAAAATCATAAAAGAACAAATGCTGTCTAGATCAGTCTTCTCAGACTATAAGGTGCTTTGAATCTCCATCTCAGGATCTTGCCAAAATGCAGGTTCTGATGGTGGTGGGGAGAGGAAATGGGGAGTTGTTTAATGGATATAGAATTTCAGTTTTGCAAGAAAGAAAGAATTATGGAGATTGATTGTATGATTGTACACATACTTGACATTACTGAACTATACACTTAAAAATGGCTAAGAGGGGGCTAGGGTTGCTGCTCAGTGGTAGAGTGCCTAGCACATGTGAGACACTGGATTTGATCCTCAGCACCACATAAAAATAAATAAGCTGGGTGCAGTGGTGCACGCCTGGAATCCCAGCACTTTGGGAGGCTGAGACAGGAGAATCGCGAGTTCAAAGCCAGCCTCAGCAATGGTGAGGCACTAAGCAACTCAATGAGACCCGTCTCTACATAAAACACAAAATAGGGCTGAGGATGTGGCTCAGTGGTCGAGGACCCCTGAGTTCAATCCTCAGTACCATAAATAAATAAAATAAAGGTATTGTGTCCATCTGCAACTAAAAAAATTTTTTTTAAATGGTAAAGAGGGTAAATTTTCTGTTGAGTGTATTTTGTGACAATCTGAAGAATTTCCTAAAGGGAGGAGTCATTAAGATAGATTCTGTATTCCTGAGTAAGTCCTTGTGACTGGAAGGAGGCCAGCAGCTTCCCATTCCACCACCGTACATGATGTTTGACCATGATGAGAAAGAAACCTTTCTTGTGTCAAGGTGTTTCGGGAAGGGGATAGATTCTCATTCAGTTGCTTTTGGGTGAGGGCTGAAATTATGCATTTTTCACAAGTTCTTAGGAAATACTGCTGCGAGAGCAGACCACACTTTGAATGGCAAGGCTGTAGATAACTGTGAAAGATAAACTCTCTGGGAGCTGCTGAAGAATGTTGGGTGTTCTGTATCCTAAATTATTACTCCAATCCAGTCCATTTATGCTATTGCCCTTTTCACCCATCAGTCTCTTAAAATTGGAAACTTACCTTCTACACATTGCTTTTTTCTACACATTTCCAGACAGAACTAAAATGTGGGGTCTGGGAAATAAACTACAGTGAGACAAATAAGAAAGATGAGCTGAGATAGCTAAGGATAATTTAGCAACATACAAGTTAATTTGCAAAATCACCCTATAAGTTATTACAGAAAATGAGTTACTTCCTACATCACGTTTGAAAAGTACAGTTGATCAAAGGAAGAATAAGGAAATTTTATAAGCCAAATCAATTACTAGACTGATCTTTCCAGCTCAGAAAATGTCAGATTCATAGATGAAAATCCTTTTTGAGCACAAATGCTATAAAATACTATACATGTGTCCAAAATTTTTAAAACGTGTTTTATTCTCATTAACAACAATTGGGTTGAAAGAGATCAAGTGTTCTAGCAGTTTATGATGGGGACTTGCTGAATCTACCATTGCGCATGTCCCACGCAGGCAGTGGAAACGGGTTCCCTCAGTAGAATGGGCTGGCTAGGAAATAAAGGCTAAGGAAAAATAAAACGGCGAAATAACCACAGAATGCAAAATGTAGTTTCAAAAACGAGGGCAGGACAGGCAAGCTGACCAGACCTGTCCAGCTTCTAACACACAAAGGAGCCCACATCTGCTTTATTTATATTGGAAAACATCAAAGAAGTTCCATGGAAAGTTCTTCACCAAAATAGGATAAAGGTGGGGGCAGGTAGGTGCTTAGTTCCTAATGAGTTACACCCATCTCTGGTGTTGCTGTGCTGGACCTTTCTAGCAAAGTGGAGGGGAAGGTCACGTGCTTTGGGCAGTCTGTCTATGTGGGAGTGCCATGGGAAGTTCCCAAAGCCAGACCTATCCCCTCCCTGGCTGCCATGAAGAGAGAAATTCCTCACGCATTTCACGGATGGCTTCCTGCAATCCACTTTAGTGTTCTTATTAAGGTAGCTAACATATTCATGTTTTGGTGTAAGAAAATATCACACTTATGCAAAACAGGAATTGTGTTTAGCCAAGTTACAATAAAAGTCTGTTGAATGTAGTTACTGAAATAGTAAATTGGATCTTAGGGTTGGACTGGGATGAAGCCACTTTATTTATGATTACCTGAACTTCAGCAATAGGTTGCAGCCACAGAGATACAAGTCTAGCATGTACTACTTTCTGACCCTTTTAAAATGTTCCCTCAAGCTGGGCATGGTAACACACACCTATAATCCCAGCTGCTTGTGAGGCTGAGGCAAGGGGATTATAAATTCCTGGGCAACTTAGTGAGACCCTGTCTCAAAATAAAAATGGGGATGTAGCTCAGAGTAGAGCATTTGTCTGTAGGTGCTGGGTTCAATTCCTAGCACCATAAATAAACAGATAAATAAGACTAGGGATAGAGCTCAGTATTTGCCTAGCATGTGTGAGCCTTGGGTTTGATCCCTGGTGTATCTCTCGCTCTCTCTCTCTCGCTCTCTCTCTCTCTCTCTCTCTCTCTCACACACACACACACACACACACGTTTCCTCATCAAATTTGAGCTTTTGGTACACATAATGTACCTGTGCTGTTGGCAAACATGGTCCAAATGCCTCCAACAGAAGTCTGTCTTCTCTCACTGCTTTTTCAAAGTCTGCAAAAGATATCTTGCCATCGTTGTCATAATCCTAGGCAGGAAGATCATTTCTTGAGAAGTGATATAGAGCCATTTTAAATTCTGCCATGGAAAATAGTTGTCTAGGCTAAAAGATTTGCCAATGAAACTATAAATTCACACTTTTGAAGACATTATTTACATAAATCAGAAGGTGCTTATTTACAGAGACCACTTAATTTTATTCCTATATTTTAATAGGCATATCCAAGTCACCATAGTGATAAAAATTTAGCCTTAAAATACACTCCAATTGGGGAAATAAGAAAAAAATTAGAGGAAATCTATTATACTCCTTTTGGGATGAAAGAAATGAAAAAGAGCAATGATTTTCAAGGTTAATTGTTTTGTAGAACTTGTTATTCAAGAGTACCCCTGAGGGGCTGGGATTGTAGCTCAGCGGTAGAGCGCTTGCCTCGCATACATGAGGCCCTGGGTTTGATCTTCAGTACCACATACAAAGCAATAAAATAAAGACACTGTGTCCATCTATAACTAAAAAAAAAAAAGAAAATATTTAAAAAAAAAAACAACTTGTTCCTCAAGGGATCTCTTAGTTGGGAGCCTATTGGGCAAAAAGGATAGAAGTGAAGTTGCTTTGTTAAGGAGCAAGTCACCAGGAGTTACAGCAGTAGCTGCTTAGGGTAGACTCACATCATGAGATAGAGCCTGCAGATCACTGCTGGGCTTAAGGATGGTTGAGATCTGGATAGGTCACGGGGCCACCTGAATTGACAGCAGGGTGGAAATCAGTAAAGCTTTCATGACAGGGCTTAGGAGAGATTACGCATATCATGTCACATAAGAAGTAAGGGGAACTTGTGTGTAGATTATGGATGCCTTTTAACTGCTTTATTAGGTTGGGTCAAATGAGTTGAGTCCTTGTTCTTTCACTTCTGGGCATGAATTTATCAGGGTTGCTGAGCTGGTTTTTTTGTTCGTTTGTTTTAGTTGTAGATGGACACAGTATCTTTATTTCATTTATTTATTTTTATGGGGTGCTGAGGATCAAATCCAGTGCCTCACATGTGTTAGGCAAGTGCTCTACCACTGAGCTACACTTCCAGCCCAGAGTGTTAATCTAGTGAAAAATGTGAATACATTGTCGGAAAAAGGTTTATTACAGAAACATTTCCTTGAAAAAAGAAGGGGATGGATGGTGCCAGGGAGCCTACTGTCTCTGAAGACGTGATCTGTACTCAGCTCTTGCAGCAGATTCAGAGTATTTCTGAAAGAGGAGGATACTCTGAAGTCTACCTCAATGGAATCTCAGCTCCAAAGCTTCCATCCTCGGTTGCCTTCCTGAGTTTCGGAGTAATGTCCGTGACCTGAGCGGGGGCTGCCTTGGATTCACAAAACCTGCTGCATCCGGTTTAGGGTGGCAGCGAGAAAAGGGTAGAAGTCAGTATGTCCACAGGACAGATGAATTCTCATCTAATGTGACCTTAGGTAAACCTTTCTACACTTCAGTTATTGTCATCTGCAAAATGGATAGAGTAGGATGGTTTTGAGGATAAAATGAATCAATACATTAAAGCTCTGGCATATAGTAGGTATCTATAAGGGTCAAATATAATACTTAGATGGATTAAAGAGGAGAGGTCATGAAGACAAAATAAAGTAGCACCCAATTTCACATGAACTGAATCTGGCCTCCCCCTAAATGAATGAGGTTTTACTAATAGTAAAATGTTTTTCAAACGTTTATGTGGTGCTGAGGATCGAACCCAGGGTCTCATATGTGCTAGGCAAGCACCCTACCACTGAGCTACACAACCCCAGCCCAAATAGTAAACATTTTAAATAATAAAGTGAATATTTATTTTGCATAGTGATAAGTTAATCCCCCAGCCACTCCATAAATACTTATTGAGCACCCACTATCAGCCAGGCACTTATAGATGAGCAGAGATGGAATCATGAGATGGATAGAGCAGAGAATAAACAAAAAGACCTGCCTTCATAAAAGTAACATTCATTAATGTAATTTAAGGAAATTAAATTTGTTAAGCTTTATATGCAACATTTTCTGGATTGAATATGATGTATTACAGTTGTTCATTCTTACCATTTTCTTTAGTGTTATATCTACCAATTCTTTTACTCCTTCTTCATTCTCTTCTTCAGATGATTGTTGGTGTAGACTGTTCTTCAACATGTCAAATATTTCCTCTCGAGAAATGTAACCATCTCCATTCAAATAATAAACTTCAAAACAGACTTTTTCAAACATAAGACATTTAAAGACTTATATGAGAACAGTTAAATGTCATTAGTCTTCTCCTTAATTTATTTCAATGTAAGATATCAAAGGAGAAAAATAATTTATCTACTGTACTATTACTGAAAGTAATATGATAGGGAGATTTTAGAGTAAGAATGTTTGTTACATGCCTTTAGATAGTTTAAGCAATTTGTTTCCTTGAAAATTCCTGTCTCAAATTATTCCTATTCTCTTTCCAGGGTTCCTGTCCCAAAATCCTGAGGCCAGAGGAGTAAAGCATAGGAAAAAAACATCACCCCAACAAGACAGACTGGAGCTGCTGCTAGGAAGAGAATTAGGAGACTGTCCTCTTTGCAACTCTAATGTTGTTTTTAATAAGTGGTGGCTCCACTTACAGCACTCCTACCTTTGGGCTTGTGCTGTCTTCAGCCATTTTCCTTTGTTCACTTCCCTCTGCTCAGTTGTCTAAAACAACTCAAACAGCAGAGTATTAGTTCAACTTCATCCTGTGTCAATCCTCATGTTTTCTTTGGTGAAAATAACACTTGAACTGCCCCACATCAGGGCCCGTTTCCTGCTGAGCCCAGAAGCATTCTCAGAATCCTTAGCCCTGCCAGTTGATCAGAGTTGACACAAGCCTGACCCTTAGTTGCTGTTCTTAGCCTGAGCCTTAAGCCAAAGACTTGTTCTAGGGACGTTTGAGCATTACAGAACCAGGGAAGGAAGTGATTGGAGCCCTAGGACTGGGGACTCTTCCATGACTTAACAAGTAGGCCACCCATTTCATCTGGTCTGTTTTGTTTTTTCAAGCTGTCATGAATAATTTTTGCAAGGTTGTTGTAGAAAACACTGATTTCATATTTTAAATGCATAAGCACTACTACAAAATTGATGATATATATTTTTAAGGCAGTAATTCTGTCTTACACTTGAGCTTTTCTTCAAATGTCCCTCGAAGAAACACTGATAATCCTTTAACCCACTCTTTTGCATTTATGTAGTTATCATTGTCTTTGTCAAATGCAGAAAAAACTAAAAGAAAAAGAATGTTGATATATTGTAATTGAGATGTTTTATAATTTAACTGTGTGTGTGTGTGTGTGAGAGAGAGAGAGAGAGAGAGAAAGAGAGGAGAGAGAGAAAAACTCCCAAAATGGTTTTGGTCCAATTACCCACAAAGGGTCAAAATTACTAGAAATGTGTTTTCCCCATATATTTAAAACAAAAAGCCACTCTGCTCTATGAGCAAGAATGTACTTCATTTGTGATGTTTTATACAGTCATTCCAGGCCAAGAAGACAGACAATATAACTAATCAGTGACATACTTTTTATTCCTAGAAAATGGTGAAAATTTGTTCCTATGATGCTAGGTAATCTGATGATACAAAGTGGTAAAAATTTTGCTCTAAAAAGCTTCCAAAACTATTTAAAGGTAAATTATTAAAATAATACACTATTTTAAAAATTGCCAGTGAAATCTTGGTATTATACTGTAGAAGATAAATTAAAATGTTATTTACTCTTTTGGAGATGATGAATATGTTATTTTGATTATGGTAATAGTTTCACAGGTGTATACATATGTCAAAACTTAGCAAATTGTTCACTTTAAAGATGTTACTGAAACTAAATGGATTACATTATTTCTTATTTCAAATAATATGATTTTTTCTTTGATTTTCAATGTAAAGAGTGATTGTCATTTTTGTACTGTGATATATTCTCCATTTTTATGAGAGGTCAATGAATAATTTATGTCTATAACATGTAATCCCAAAAACATCATGATTAAAAGCCACAAGCTACTTCTCCTTTGAGAAACAGTATTGATAGCTTATTAATTTATTGCTGATTATTTCTCAAAGCTATCCAGCTAAGAGGTATGAAATTCTGAGTGAATTTGTATTAAAAAGCATCCTCACAAAAGAATGGAATTGGAGAACATCATGTTAAGCGAAATAAGCCTGACACAGACAAGTAGTATCACATTTTCTCTCATGTGGAAACTAAAAAAAAAAAAAACAAACTCAAAGTAGAAGAGGTGCTGTAGGGAAGGGAAGCAGATGGTATTGGAAGGAAGGGTAGAGGAGGAAGAGCAAGAGACTAGAAATGGAGGTGGACGTGATCAAGGCACAGTATGTTTATATATGGAAGTGTCATAGTGAAACCCATTCATTTGTACAATTAGTATGAGTTATAATAAAAATTTTAAAATAGTTTTTAAAGAAGCCATCTTCATAAACTGTTACCTATTTGGCATTGAAAAAAATTCAGTCTGTGATGAAAATTGAATACATACGTAGTTTCCATCTTAGATTGGCATGTTTTAGTCTGTTAATGACTTCTTACCCCTATCCATCAACGTGTCATCAGTCATTCCAAATATGCTGTGCAGGATCCCTCGAAATTTGTTACGATCCAGCCCAGTGTTCGCAGATTTCCCACCAGTTCTTCCCACCAAGCTGTGAAAGAGTCTTACGAGACATTCTACTTCACTTCTTTTGACTGTAAAATGAAAATACAAACAAATACAACTTAGATTTAATTATTGAGTTATTCAACCCAATTAAATATATTTAACTAAGCTGCTATTTTGTTCCTATTATGCCAAGTAGTCTGAAGATAGGGAAGGTGGGGGAGTATGAAAAAGTATGCAGACATCTTAAGAGCTTACACAAGCCAGGCGCGAGGGTGCATGCCTGTAATGCCAGGACTTTGGGAGGCTGAGACAGGGGAATCACAAGTTCAAAGCCAGTGCAAAGGTGAGGCGCTAAGCAACTCAGTGAGACCCTGTCTCTATGTAAAATACAAAAAAGGGGTGGGGATGTGGTTCAGTGGTAGAGTAGCCCTGAGTTCAATCCCCGGTACCAAAAAAAAAAAGAGCTTACACAATTAAGGTGGGCCTAACTCAGAAATTCATCAGACAGTTTGTAACTGCTAAATTATGTAATTTAATGCTCACTAACATAGACATGTAAATAAAGCAAAATTGGTATAGTAGAAGGAGTTGGGCCATTTTCATGGGAGAAGTAGACTTTGAGCCTTGAAGTATGTATGTAGTGTTTGTTTAGGAAGGAATGTGTTGGAAGGAGTAAAGAAGTGAATTTTACGAAAATTGAATAATGATTAATGAAAAGAGGTAGAATTAGGGTTGAGATTGAACATGTCTTAATGGGAATTGGGAAGAAGTAAAAAGGTGGCAGAGGATGGGCTGATGGGAGAAGGGTCTTGATGCCTGAACCAAGGTATAATATTTGTTGTACAGGAGTGGTGTTCCTCATAGTGTTCATTTTTGGACCACCTGTAAAAATCTACCCCTCTCCTCTGCCCCGTGCTTGTTAACTATGTAGGGTCCTAGGACTTGCTTCAGATCTAAGTCAGAATTGCTAACAGTAAGCCTAAGGATCAACTTTTAAACAAGAGCTCAGTTGACTCTTATTTCCCAGGGATTGAGAATTTGGGGGTTAAGCAAGTAAAGATTTTGGAACAAGAGATCAGGGGCAGTCAGAATGGTTTAGGAAAATTCATCTGGCAAAATTGTATCAAAGGAGAAAAGTGGGAAGCCTGGAAGCCAGATGTGGAGTGACAGGGCTTTGGCCAAGGAGGTGGAAATAAGGAAGGAAAACCTGGGAGGGAGACTGAAATGCTGCTGAAAATCAGTAGGGCTTTGTGAATACCAGATCTGTCCTTTTCAAACTGAAGTTTTTTAAATATTCACATACATGGGTCTTGCTCCAGACTTAGTAAAATGCTGTTTTGTTTTTTTTTGGTTTTGGTACTGGGGATTGAACTCAGGGGCACTCGGCCACTGAGCCACATTCCCAGCCCTATTTTGTGTTTTATGTAGAGACAGGGTCTCACTGAGTTGCTTAGTGCCTCGCCAGTGCTGAGGCTGGCTTTGAACTCGCAATTCTCCTGTCTCAGCCTCCCTAAGTGCTGGGATTACAGGCTTGAGCCACCGTGCCCAGCTTAAAATGCTGTTTTGAAGAAGTACACAGGTGATTCTGATGTACTGCCAGAATTGAGAATACGGGAGGGGTTAGACTACGTGGGTTGGGGAGGCGAGCCATTAAATATGTGATTTCCACTTGCATTCCTGATCCTAAGTTGCTAAGAGACTTGGACATGTCATACAGCTTCTTTATACCTCAGTGTCCTCGTTTATAAGAACTGTGTATTATCCTGGGTGGTCTCTCAGATTCCTCGCTCTCTAAAAGTCAAATTTTATCAATCGAAGATTACTGAAGAGAACTAGAAGAATTAGGAATGAAAGCTGGCTACTGTTTTTTGGTTTTCTCCTTTTCCTTCCTCCTTCCTTTTTATTCCTTCCTTCCTCCTCCTTCTTTTTCTTTTTATGTGGGAAAAGTGAGGAGAAATAAAAATTTTAGTTGCTGATTTTGAGATGATTTTAGGCTACCCAAGTGAAATTAATGACAATACAGGGCAATTTGCTTTACAACAAGAGGGTTTCTATGTGGTCTGAAAAAATAACTTGGTTCTTAGGGCAGTGATTGATCATTGAAAGACTAAGTGATTATCAAGTTCTCATATTATTATTTTATGAACTGAATTAGATTCTCTGGCTTCTTAATATAATATAAAGGTGTCTTACAGTATTATTTTATGAATTGAATTATATTCTCTGGCTCAATATAATTTCACACTGTGACAATGAGGCCCTGAAATAGGATGTAAAGGTTAGTTTTAGTCATCCAATAAGAATTAAGGGCTTCCTGTGAACCAGGCAATGAGGCGTTCCTGCCTTCAAGGCTGTTACAATCTGGTCAAGATTTTAATAAGTACAATAAAATATTACAGCCACTGTGATTATGTTGTATGTATGATTGGCTGTTTGGCTGTGACCCAAAGAAAGGGGTAGTCAATTGGGGGGATTCATCTCTGTGAGGGATTTAGAAGGGTCCTAAGAAAGAGATTTCTCTTGGGCAGAGGTCTCCTGAAGGAGCAGGTGTTTACCAGAGAAGGCAGCTTAAAAGCTCAGAGGTGTATTCTGAGAGCTGTGGACGGTTCACTGTGGGCAAAATTGTTTGATTTTACAGGTGACTAGGAATTCACTGAAAACTGTTGACTGGCAAATTATCAGATTTAAGGAAAATCACTTTGGCGGTAGATTTGTTTTGTTTTGTTTTGTTTTTTTTGGTACCTTGGATTGAACCCAGAGGTTGCTTAACCACTGAGCCACATCCCCAGCCCTTTTTTGTATTTTATTTAGATACAAGGTCTTGCTGAGTTGCTAAGTGCCTCGCTAAGTTGCTGAGGCTGGCTTTGAACTCACAATACTCCTGTCTCAGTCTCTCGATCTGCTGGGATTACAGGCATGTGCCATTGCGCTTGGCAGCAGTAGTTTTTTTTTTTTTTTTTTATGTGTTTTTTCTTAATTTTTTTAGTTGTTATTTATTTGTATGTGGTACTGAGAATCAAACCCAGTGTCTCACGCATGCTAGACAAGCACTCTACCACTGAGCTACAAAACCCCAGCCCAGCAGTAGATTCTTGAAACTGGTGAATCCTGATGTGGCAGTTTGTGTTTTCCTAGATGGTCATAACTCTTCCATCACATATATTGTTTTTACAATGTGACTTTGAACCTCCTACTTGAACAGATGGGATCTATGTTACTGCCTCTTAAAACTAGCGAGATTTTCATGACAACTTTAACCAATAATGTACAGTGGACATGAAGCTCTGTGACTACAAGGTTAAGTCATCAAAGGGGATGCAGCCGTTCTGAGGACAAAAACTTTAGAAACCCTTGTTTGGAATATGAAGAAAAAAAGCCTGAGTGTGGGTGTACTATATAGAGTACATAGTTTGGAATAATTTATACACAATTTTAATATCTTAATAAACTTAGTTTAGAAAATTTTTTAGTTTAGAATAATTTTTTACATAAAAGATGCAAAGATGGTATAAAGTTTCTACATCCTCTTCACGTAGGTTCTTCCTAATGTTAACATAAGACTATGCTATGTTTGTCAAAGCTGGTATATTAACATTGGCACTTTCTTTTTAATTATAGATTAATTGGATTCTAGCCACTTTTTTGAAAAATACATTTTGTTTTTAGTTGCTGGGGGACATTTATTATTATTATTATTTTTTAAAATATTTTTTAGTTGTTGATGGATCTTTATTTTATTCATTTATTATTTATATGTGGTGCTGAGGATCAAACCCAGGGCCTCATGCATGCTAGGCAAGCGCTCTACCACTGAGCTACAGCCCCAGCCCCTATTATTTTTTAATTTAATTTATTTATTTACATGTGGTTCTGAGAATTGGACCCAGTGCCTCACACATACTAGGCAAGTGCTCTACCACTGAGCTACAAACCCTAGCCCTCAGCTACTTTTTACACTAATGTCTTTGTTGTTTTAGGACCCAATCCAGGGGAGGTGGGACCTTTGGGAGGTGGTTATGTCTAGTGCCTTTATAAAATACAAGATTCCAGGAGAGCTAGCTAGTCTCTTCTACCATGTGAGGATAGCAAGAAGTGCTACCTATAAGCCGTGATGTGAGTCCTTACCAGGCACTGAATCTGCCTTGACCTTGGACTTTCCAGCTCTACAAATGTGAATGACAAATTGTTGTTTATAAACCATCTGGTCTATTGTATTTTGGTATACCATCCCAAATGGACTAAGATAACATCAATACTGTTATTTTGTTGTTCCAATGGTTACAGCTTTGGCCATAGGGAGTTTTCAGGTTGGCTCCTGTACATTTTTAACATGTTCCCTGTTTTTTTTTTTTTTTAAAGCACTTTCATGCTTTCGGGCACCGTGAGATGTTCCAGGCTCATATTATCCTTTGTTGGCAATCCTTTTCCCCCAAAGTCCTGGTTCTTATGGAAGAATGGTATTTATAAACAAAGGTCTGGGCACTGGATGTGCTTGTTGCTACTGGGGTATCACTGCTTAAAAGCACTCTCAGAAGAGCCAATTAGGAAATATTGTATGCATACCAATCTATGTATGCACACATTGGCCCATATTATTTTGTCTCACAAAGAAAATGAATGCCCAATATTGAAGCAGGTGGTCTTGGGCCCAGAAGAGATGATCAGTTTTATTAAAACTCATGAATATCCAGGGAACAAGGATTTTTGGTTTCACAAGCATAAATCATATTAAATTTTTCCTCCCTCTGGTAGGAGTGGATCAGAGATGCATTTCACAATGTATGTGAATTTTGGCAAGGTATCTGACAAAATCTTTTATTCTTATAGATAAGGTACAAAAATGCAGGCTGGGAAATTATAGGCAAGCAGAGCCAAGGGAGTACTTGTATTCAAAAGGTGCTGTTTAACATGTTAATATAAACTCAATATCCCATAGTGTCTAGCACAATTGTAGGCTCTCAATAAATATTTGCCAAGCAAATGATAAACACTATCAGTCACTTGTAAATTGGAGTACTTGTCAAATTCAGAGGACTTAAGTTGGACAAGTGAAGAAATAATGCTAAATAAGTCACTTCTAGATGCCAAATGATCAGTTAAATCAAGCAACATGAAACGATTAGGTTTTGAAAGTCTTCAGTGTTATCTAATACCTGGAATGAAAATTTGGAACACTTGGCTATACTTCCAGAGAACAAGGGGGATTTTACATTATACATCAAGGGGGATTTTACATTTTCTTTCCTTTTTTTTTGGTACTGAGATTGAACTCAGGGGTACTTGACCACTGAGCCACATCCCCAGCCCTATTTTGTGTTTTTTGTAGAGACAGGGTCTCACTGAGTTGCTTAGCACCTCGCCATTGCTGAGGTTGGCTTTGAACTCACGATTCTCCTGTCTCAGCCTCCCTAAGTGCTGGGATTACAGGCTTGAGCCCCCGCGCCCGGCTCGGATTTTACATTTTCAATACAAATCTTCTTGATTTTGACGCTGTAGTTAATTCTTGCAGTTTTTATATTGTCAGTTGTACTTGGAATAAGAAGTATATAGTCAGGCTTGACCATAAAATGCACGGGCTTAGCGCACAACGAAAAAGCAGGTCCCTTTTTCAAAAACTGTCAGCAATTGAGTATTAAATTATAAATGGGGCCCTGTGAGAATGCACAGCTTGCATATCTGTGAGGCCATACCCTTGGAGTGATTATTTAACTGTCTCCCCAACTAGATTTAAAGGTCATTATTTGGAAAAGAGGTGAGAATTATTTGTGCCTCTAGAGAAGCACCATCCAATGGAGCTTTCTGAAATGTTTTGTATCTGTGCTGTCCAATTTGGTAGCTGTTACCCACATATTCATGTTGATCCCTGAAAAGTGGCTAGTGTGATCAAGAAAATGGATTTTTTTTTAACTAGTTTTTACATGTAAGTAGTCACAAGTAGCTAGTGGCTACCATATTAGTCAGTGCAACTAGAAAGCAGAACAAAGATTAATAGGTACAAATTAAAAAACAATCTAGATCTGTCTGAAAAAAATTGATATTTGCTATGCAGAATTTCTTTTGTGAGGTCATTGGAGGTAACTAGCTTTCTGAGGAGAGTCACATGGTGGAAACTGGACTAGAAGAGCCCTTTTGGTCAATGACTAAATTATGAAGATTCCCTCCTGAGGTCTGAAGCAAAGCCCAGGAAAAACCACTTCAACATTCTGCCACATGGGACAATTAGAATTTTGTACATCAAAAGAAATAATAATAAGTCAATCTCTATTGAGGTCAAGGCAATTACTCCCTCTGTTAGCTCCCACCACTCCTACCCACTAACAACCAAATTCGAGTCATGAAAAGATGACCAGTGTCTATCCTGGTCTCAACTGCAATGAGTCAAGAACTGAGCTAAATTTAAAGAGTTTTTATTGTGCACTTAACTATGTGTGAGAGAGCTACATGGGAAGAACACAAGGACTCTCTGTAATACAGCTTATCAGTAGGGCTAATTTGAAAACTAAAGATAATATTGGGGTACAGGCTAAAACATTCAGACTGAGCATCAACTTTGCCTGAACCAGAAAAGTCCACTAGCTAACTTCTGATAAAAAGATCTAATCTTAGATTTGGTTTCTGTATCTGAAATCTGAGAAAATATCACCTATCTCATTGGGTTTGTCCTTAAAATTTAAAGATGGTTAATATAAACCACTTAGTATAGTGTTTCATTAAGGAACAGCTCAATAAACATAAGCTATTTGTGATCAGAGAGTAAAACAGTTATCTTTTTTTTTTTTTTTGGTACTGGAGATTGAACTCAGGGGTACTAGACCACTGAGCCACATCCCTAGCCCTATTTTGTGTTTTATGTAGAGACAGGGTCTCACTGAGTTGCTTAGTGCCTTACCATTGCTGAGGCTGGCTTTGAACTCGCGATTCTCCTGTCAGCCTCCCAAAGTATAAAACAGTTCTTCACCATTCATTCAGGGCTTGAATTTTTGTGCAGGAATTAGTGTCAAAGCTTTGAGAAAACGAAGGAATGCAACACATTCCTTTTTTCAAATACACTATCTTTTTGGTAGACTACATGAAACATGGTTCTGATCAAGTATTACATATTCCTATCTACAGATCTCAGGGAGGTGCTTTCAAATAACAAATTATAGTATTCAACGTATGGCTAGCAGACATTGTTAAAATAACTTGATTAGGATAGAGGAGTCAGATTTTTAAAAAATGCAAAGTTTCCTTTTGAATGTTCTAAAACTCAGGCTCCATTAATAAAGCAAGAGATGACAGTACTTATTTCACTCAGCACTGGCTAAATATACAGGACAGATTTTAAGGGTCATATATAAGCAGGATTGGTAAAGAGATCCTTAGAAGTACCTGAGGAACTCTGATGATTTAAAACCCAAATGGAATAAAAGAAAATTGAGTTAAGACTTCGACGCGGGGCTGTGGCTGTGGCTCAGTGGTAGAGCGCTTGCCTTGCATGTGTGAGGTACTGGGTTCAATCCTCACCACATAAAAATAAGTCAATAAAGATATTGTATCCACCTACAACCACACACAAAAAAAAACATTAAAAAAAAAAAAAAGACTTCAATGGAAGTTTTAGGTGGTATTATCCTGAGGTCATACAAGGCAAAACCAAAGTATTCAATAATGAGGCTGAAATAATGAGACTGGCTGAAATTAAAATAACTTCATGAATGTCTAACAGATTGAGAATTATCAGTCAGGACTTTGTCATGTCTAAGAAACAAAATTTGTAAGATTCCTTGTTAAAGTTGATTTATGGCAAGGGTTAAAAAGTGTTACATTGAACTTTAAAAAATTTTTTTTTTAGTCATAGATGGACAGAATCTGTTTATTTTTATGTGGTGCTGAGGATCAAACCCAGTGCCTGACATGTGCGAGGTAAGCGCTGTGCCACTGAGCCACAAGCCCAGCCCTTGAACTAGCTTTTTTTTTTTTTTTTAATATTTTTTTAGTTGTTGATGCATCTTTATATTATTTATTTGTTATTTATATGTGGTGCTGAGGATTGAACCCAGTGCCTCACGCATGCTAGGCAAGCACTCTACCACTGAGCTACATACAGCCCCAGCCCCTGAACTAGCTTTAATAAGCAAATATTTTCTCTGTGCAAAGTACAATGCTTTTTTTTCAATATCTCAAGTAGCTATGTACCTCTATTAATTCTGAAGTAGAGCAATCATCCGCAATTGAGTTTTGTGCCAGAAAACTCGGAACTGGCCTAAGTAAAGCTTTATAATGAAAAAATTTTCATTACATTTCAGTATAACCAAAATAAAATCAGTTCTTAGTTGGCAGAAAACTCTTTCACATGATGTCATGTAAATCCTCAAGCTATTCTTCTCACATAGCCAAATACATTTTAGGACACCCAATGGTTAAATATTTTGTTAAGTACAGCATAATTGCTTAATTATCTATTTTTAATAGATAGCCAAAATAGCAGATAGACGTAGAGGGAATCTATTTGAGGTTTACAAAGCACTTGTTAATGTCCAACTAATATGTCTACCGATCTTTCAGTTTGATAGAACCAGTGTTCAGGCAGTATTAGAAGTCTGGTCAGTACTTACAGCTCTTGACAGTTTTACTGATGGGTTCCACCAGTTTCTTCAGAGCCTTCTGGTTCATGTTGACGATGGCTACAGCATACGATAAGACTCCCCAGAGAGTCAAGCTCCAAGCATGGGTGTCTTGAGCCACACTGATAGCACAGTTCACTATTCCAGTCCCAGCATAGAATGTGACCATGGCAACTACTCAGCAACCAAACAAAAGATTTTCAAGCAGTTGAAAAAAATATGCAACAATGGTTGCTACCACTTGGGATACATGCAGAAATTTCATTAAGATTATTTTGATCTGAAAGAGTAATTCTAACATCTTTTCTTTTGGGCTAAGTATCACTTAAAGTTGTATTTCCTATTATTGTCATTTATACTCTCTCAGCACAAATTGAAAACATTATTCTTCTTTATTTGAACATAAAATAGCTAAGATTACAAAGAGCTTATTAAGTTGAAATAATTTTCTAGGGTATCAACATTTCCTTCAAAGGTTCTCCTCTAAACTCTAACCCAGCACCTTTATGAAATCCAAACAAGAGGCTTCAATCTGGTAGCTTCTAGGATGTAAAAACCCAATTTCTTTTTCTTTTTTTAATTTTTTTAAGTTGTTGATTGGCCTTTATTTATTCATTTATTTATATGTGATGCTGAGGATCGAACCCAGTGCCTCCTACATGCAAGGCAAGCACTCTACCACTGAGCCACAATCTCAGCCCTAAAAACCCAATTTTATGCTTCCAATTTAGACCTGACTAGCAGGAAAACATGGTTAGGACCATGCCAAAGAACTAAGGCATGTCTACTATAAAATCCCAGTAGAGATAGTCTGTCTATGGGCCTTCACTGTGGTAAGGCCAAGAAAATGTACTAAAATAATTTATAGAATTTTGGAAGCAATATGTTTTTTTCGTACCAAGGATTGAACTAAGGGGTACTTGACACTAAGCCACATCCACAGCCCTATTTTGTGTTTTATGGAGAGACAAAGTCTCACTGAGTTCCTTAACGCCTTGCCATTGCTGAGGATGGCTTTGAACTTGCGATTCTCCATCTCAGCCTCCTGAGCCGCTGGGATTATAGGCACGTGCCACGGCACCCAACTGAAGCAATATTCTTATGGTACTAGGGATTGAACCCAGGGCCCTAAGATACAATATTCTTACCAATTTGAGCGGGGTGGGTCTTGAGCCTCACGTGCTACCATTGAGCTACACTCTCACCCCCCTTACTACATTTTTAATATAAAAATTAGTTTTAAGTCAGGTATGGTGCTGTATGCCTGTAATCCCAACTACCTGGGAGGCTGAGGCCCTAAGCAACTTAGTGAGACTCTGACTCAAAATAAAAATAAAAAAGGGCTGGGGATATAATTCAGTGGTTAAACAACTGGGGCGGGGGATATGTGTAAGGGGGGAGAGCTGTCTTCCCAAAACCTTCCCTGCAAAAATACTAGATGCATGCTCATAGGCTTTAAGTTAAAGATGTTCAAATAGCAGTTCTCACTTGGTTCCTGAGGTTAGTCTATTGTTCACAATGAAGACAGAAAATTAATTTTTAGCACATCTTAAGAGAAAAAAAAAGAAACTGTATTCTGAATAAAATAAAATCAAGGCTCTCTTATGGTACTTCAAATACCTAAATATACTGAGGACAACCAAGGAAATTCAAAGTGACAAAAATAAGCAGCAATGGTATGGAGCTGATTTTTCTATCCAGACACTCATCAATTTCTGGAGGTTATCCCAGTATCATTATCCAAACAACATGCCTCGTGTTTGTAAAATTGGTGTTCAGTTACTCAAGAAAGACAAAGGGTAGTTTATGGAAAAACGAAGAGATGTTATTACCTGTACATTTTAGTTAACTACGGAATAAACGTAACTGACAGCATTACTCTGTCAAATACTCTGTTATTATAAGAATGTTGAGATTAACAGAGAACAATAAAAAAGGTGTTTCTTAGACAGTTAATAGTCTAAAAAGTATAGTTTTGTGCCGAATCACACTTGTTCCCTCTTCCCCAGCCTAATGGACAGTTGTTTCTGGTGGAGCAGGACTATCATATTCTGGACCAGTCTATAAAGGTATGCTGCTACATTAGTAGCAAAACTAATCAACAAATGACCTAATAAACTTTTTTAGCATTTTCACGAACAGTTTTCTTTTGAAATACGAAATGCCCCTCAAAATTTTTTTTATTTTCAGTCCTGGGGACTAAACTCAGGGGTACTCGACCACTGAGCCACATCCTCAGCTCTATTTTGTTTTTAACGTAGAGACAGGGTCTCACTGAATTGCTTAGCACCTCGCCATTGCTGAGGCTGGCTTTGAACTCACGATTCTTCTATTTTAGCCTCCCAAAGTGCTGGGATCATAGGTGTGCACCACCGCGCCCGGCTCTCAAAATTTCTTTGTACTTAAGCATAGATATCTTCTATTAGGAAATAGTATGTAGTCTTAAGCATAAAATCTAAAGAAACCTTCCAAGAAATGTGTTACTTTTAATAGTTAAAAAATTGTGGATATATCTTATCTATCTACTAAGTGTTGTTTATCTTTATAACTACCTGTGACCCAAAGGGAGATAAGAACACAGCTATTTTTAAGTAAAATAGCTATTTATTCAGCCTTTTGTCATGCCAAAATGTTCTGTGCATATGCCACTATAATCAGCACACCCCCTGTAACAGGCAAAATTGTACATCAAATTATATTTTATATTACTTGATTATATAAAAATGTAAAATGAAAGTGATTTATCAATTCCTTTTAACATTCCTAATAATTCAGCAGGAGATATGAGGCACAAAATCTTAGTAAAATATGACACAGAAAGAGCAGTGATAAAACTCTCACTTAAATTTAACTTGTTATAATTTGTTATTAATATACAAAGACAACAAGCTTTTAAAACATTATATTTACTAAGATTCTGGCAACAGCTTTTGTAACAAGATACAGCATACCAGGCCTGCCATTCAACTTGTTTATATAATAAGTCTCAGCTTCAATATGAAGCTGTTTAAAAAAAAAAAAAAGAATCAAACCCCTGCTTTTTACATGCTAAATATCTTGGCAAGTATGCCTCTAAACATAGCAATGAAATTAAGACAGCAAGAGTAAGGAGTTAACAAAAGCTAAACAATGCAGACTAAACAAAATTCATACAAAAAATAAAGTAACTATTGCTGGTTACATAAAATTTTCCTGACCTGTTAAAACTTATATAACAGTATAAAACATGCATTTTAGAATCTTCAGCTATCAAGTCCAAAAAGTACCAGTGTCTATTCGAAACATTTTATCTCCAAAGCCAAAGTGTAGTCAAAATTAATTCAAATGACCTAACACATTCTAAAGCTAAAAAACATTCAGTTGTTATTGTTATGGAGATAAATCCCAGAGCTTTGGGGACTTTCTCATGCTGTACAGCGTCATTTTTCTGATTCACTCAAAGCAGCATATGATAAAGTCCAAGGATGTCATTAAGCTCAGTAAAGGGTAAGACGGCTGGTACCCATCTCTGACCTCCCCAGGAAGCATGGCTACTGTGTCCACAAAAGTAGGATGTGTGAGGATCAAAGGCACACTATTCTGCTAGCTAAAGAGATAGCAAATCACCCCCCTCCACTCTAAAAGTTCCTTCCCCAGGTAAATAAAAGTATACAAGGGGGAAAAATTAAAATACACTTATCTACAGTAAGGATTCTGAAATATTAATGTGATCCCTACTTTAAAAATTTTAACTAGAGCCATCTGGTCATTTCTGATTACACCTTTAAGGTGTATCCAGATTCAATTTCTGCTGATTTATCCCTAGGTACTTCTAGTTTAAAATATTAGCTTTATTCCCAAATATCTTAACCACTAGTATGACTGCAGTGTATTATCTCCCAGTCATCAAGCACTGGAAGAGAAAAAAGATGTTCAAGCAGCAGGCAACAATCATGGCCCTTCCACACAGTGGCCTCTGAGTGGCTATAACATAGTCCAGGAATAATTCTAAAAACAAGAAAATTCATGCATTTTAGTAAATATGTCATAATTTTCACAGTTGAAATTTCCTTTGACATTGCACTTTCTTTATAAGGGAATCCCGGTTTTTCTTAATGTTATGGTGAGTCAGGACTTGAACTAGCAGTCTTCTTTTTCTTCTTCTTACTGTGTTTCTTATGCTTCTTTTTCTTTTTGTTTTTTTC
>PVHX01026358.1:0-20960 GCA_004024805.1 Geosciurus inauris
AAAAAAAAAAGAAAGAAAGAAAGAAAAAAGAAGGAAAAGCAAAACTCATAATAAGAAGATGAATGGCTGCCAGGTGTTTGGTGGGGAGGTTTCATTTGGGTTTGCATTCATTCTGCCACTGAAAAAGCCATTCATTGGGATTTATTCAAATGGAAACAAAGGTTCGAATCATAAAGTCAAATTTCATTAAAAGATCCCTCTCTTTTGAGAATTGCATTTAATTGGCTATCACCTCAGTAAAATACTGTATTTGTAGAATGGAATTTTAGCTGAAAAGTTGGTTTTATGAAGGAATCCGGCTGTTGGCAGTTATCAATACGCATGATCCCCATGGCCATAGGCTAATTACACTTGATTTTAGTACCCCTGCCTCTAGTTGTATACTAGTCATGCCTCCTGATTATGTTGGACATGTAAAGAGTTTGGAAATCATTGTTCTTGTTCTCACAACAAGGAAAAAGCTGAACAAACTGAAAATGAACAACTTTTCTTAGATCAGTCATAGAATTGAGATCACAGTGCAAACTGCCATCCTGAAAACTAGAGAGACATCTAAGCATAGAGAATAGCAGTTTATGAAAGAGCAGAGGCTTCTGGAGACAGTAAATGGGAGGAACAATTAAATGGTGATTGATGAATTGCTAAAAGCTGAGTTTAGACTAACTTGATACTTAAAAATTACTGGTGGCCCAATTTTAGAGAGGCCTCTCACACTTTGGGGGGTTTTATCTCCAGGAGCCTCAGCAGGAGTGAATATCGTCTCTGCTTTAAACAGTGGGAAAAGAGAAGTAACCATTTTTAAATAAGCCCACAGTGTTCTATTCTCTGTAATAAGATTGAACCTCAAGGGAAACTACTTTACCAGAACCTTATCTTACCAAAAGGAAGGGCAACTAGACAATACTAGTCTCCCTCTAGCCTTCCTGTATCATATAGTAGGGGCAAAGACTGAGAAGTTCTTCTGTTGGTCTCAGCTCAAGATCTTAAGTCCACTAAAAAAAATCTGATATTTAATTATAAGATTATAAAATGTTTCCCTTCCTCAAAATTTTAGCACCACATCATCAGAACTCCAGCATAATAGTGGAGTTCTTAAATAATATTTAAGAAGGAGTTCTTAGGAAAACTTAAAAACAACATGGAAGCAGGGAATATGTAGAAACTAGAGAAAAGTGGAATCTTTGGCACATATAGTTAACAATGAACATTACATACAAACCAGCTTTTAGTAACATAAACCTTATGCTGAAAGCCTAATTGCCTCTGTTCCTATTGTAAAAGTGGTCCATCTTCTGCTTTGAATACAGCTCTTGCTGCTCTGCCACTGTGATTTATTTTTAAAAGAACATATTTCTTTCCCTTCCTTGTCACAGGAGAAGAGATTTCTCCAGAGAAGGGTCTGAAGAGTTCCCAAAAGATAGAAATAATGAGGTACTGCAAGAAATCAAATATGAGCTCAGAAGTGAGTGGGCAAGGCAAATGTATTTCTGCAGAAGAATGCACTCCCAAAGGGAATCCAGGGAGCAAGTGCGCCTGGGTGGCCAATCTGCCAACATTCATTCCTAATGAGGTACTGCTCCTCACTCCTGATAGGAAATGCTTGGGGGTGGGTGCAATCTATGTGATTGGCTAACTTTAGAATTAAAGTGGGCAAAAGGGAAGGGCTACAATTGAATCTAATTAAGACTGAATACTAGATTTTGAAAATGAACCACCAGACTTTGTATTTCTCACACAGAAGAGGGGGGAACTCAAGTCAGGACAAGCCAGAGTCTTGGCATATGTGAGGGAAAGGAATTTCAGGATGAGCCAGTCAAAGGCATAGACAGATTTTTTTAGGAAGATAGATACACATTCAAGGGACAATGAGGGCTGTCTGGAGAGTGAGAAGCTGCGCTGACTTGGGCTGGGGGTCCTATATTTATAGAAGGGCAGTTTCAGGGGCTGTACTGGAGGTGGATCCAGGGTGGAGCTGCACAATTTTGCACCAGTTTTCCCTGACCTTGCATATTTCCCTCATTTTACAAGGACATGGACCAAGGGTGTTTTGCTAAAGATTTATAGCTATGCTTTCCACATCTCAATGGCTTGTGGATGCTTCCTTTGAGATTTAGTATTTCTCTTTCTTTGTTCTAAATTCCCTATCTTGCTCTCTCCCTCTTCCTCCTTAATCTCAGGGGAAATTGGATTACCTTTCTTCCTCATCCTAGGCAGAGTTATCTGTCCCTGAGTATACACTCACCACAGGAAAGAAGTAATTCAGACTTTGAGAATGGGACCAGAAGATCTCAGAAATGACTGTCTCCCAAATTAACAAGTGAATTACAAGTCAAACTGAGAACATGTAGAATGTAGCCTTTGAATCACCTCTTTAAAAATCCTTGTTCCTTCAGAAGGCCAGAATCAGAGCCTCTGGGACAGGAGTCCCCTGTTTCTCCTTTGAAACAATGAAATTTCTTTTTCCTTTTTCTCAAAACTGTGTCCTCATCATTGGATTGGCATCAGGCACAAGGACTAAGCTTTTGGTAACACTATTGCTAGATACATCATGATTGCTTTCAAGAACAACCAAAATAATATGAGATATGCTAAAGGCAGGAAGAAAATACAGTCTGAAGAGAGAAAGTGAGCCAGGAGCGGTGGTGCACTTGGGATACTAAGGCAGGTAGATCACATGTTCAAGGCAGGTAGATCACATGTACAACTCAGAGAGACCCTGTCTCAAAATAAAATTTTAAAAAGGTCTGGGCATGTAGTTCAGAGGTAGAACATACCTGGATTCAATACCTAGGATTAAAAAAAATGAGAATGAGAGAGGGAAAGCAAGTATCAGTAACAGAGTAAGATTTTGGAATTTTTAGATTAGAAACTTAAAACAATATGATTGATATATTAAAGGCTCTGTGGTATAATAAAAAGTATTTTGGTCTTTGTTACCAGTTCCAGGCAAAGAATTTCAAAAATCCTTGTAATTTCCTGAGCAATAAGAATGTCTGTGTTATGCCAATGAAAGACTCATCTTAGACTCCTAGTTAGCATCAAGATCAGGGCTGCTAACCAGAAAGACCAAACACCATGATTATAAGGCTGGAACTTTGGGCCAGTTCTGATCTCTAGGAAGGAGAAGAGTGCTGGAGATTAAACTCAATCACATGGCCAGTGATTTACACATAATACATATGTAATAACACCCATATAAAAATTCTGGAGATTGAATATAGTGGAACTTCTTGATTGGTGAACATACTGATGTGCAGGGAGGGTGATACACCCAGGTTTCGTGGACAGAGGATGTAAAAGCTGTGCATCCAGAGCCCTTTCAGACTTTGTCCTATATGTACCCTTTATAATAAAACTATAGCCCTTTCATGAGCTCTGAGTCATTATAATTAATTACCAAAATTGAGGTGGTTGTAGGAACCTATAGCCATTTGGTCAAAAGTTCAGGAGACTGGAGATCCCACTTGTGGCTGACATCTAGAGTAAAAGGCAATCTTGTGGAAGACTGAGCCATTAACTTGTGGGATCTGGTGCTAACTCCAGGTAGTTAGTGCCAGAAATCAAACTGCAGTACCTAAGTTGGAGTTGGAACAGAACAAGTACTAATAGAAAAAGTAGACAACATATAAGAACAAAATAGGTATATAAATAAATGTAGAGATGGAAATTCTAAGAATCAAAAGGAGGGAGGCTGAAGCAAGAGGATCACAAGTTTGAGGCCAGTCAGGGCAAATATGTGAGACCCTGTCTCAATATTAAAAAATAAAAACTACTAGTAATGTGGCTCAGTGGTAGAACACTTGCCTAGCATGCATGACGCCTTGGATTCAATCCCCAGTACAATGAGGTGGGGGGGACATACTAAAAGGAAATACTAGCAGTAAAAAACACTGTGACAGAAATGAAGAATGCCTTTGAGAGAGCATAAGTAGGTTAGAAATGTCTGGAGAAAGAATCAGTGAGCTTAATGATATGTCAATATCAAATTTCCCATGCTGAAAGACAAAGAGAAAAAGGATGGAAAAGAAAACCCAGAATATCCAAGACAATTATAAAAGGTATAACATGTGCATATTGGAAATAGTAGAAGGAGAAAAAGAGCAGAAGAAATATTTGAAGTAATAATAGCTCAGAATAATCCAAAATTAATAACACACATCAAATCACAGATCCAGGAAGTTTCAGAACATCAAACAAGACAAACACCAAAAATGAAATAAGTTGACACTTATTACCATTAATAGTAATAGTATATGGGATGAAAGGAAGTAATTGAGAATGCTCTGTTATAAGGTAACTGTGCTACCAGGGAAGCAGTATAATGTTACTTGGAAGTGGACTTAAACTTGGCATGGTGGCACATGCCTATAATTCTGCTGCATGGGAGGCTAAGGGAGTAGGATTGCAAGTTCAAGGGCAACTTTGTGAACTTATAAAGACCCTTGCTCAAAACAAAAATAAAAATTATGGGGGGTATAATTCAGTGGTTGAGCACTCCTGGGCTCAATCCCCAGTAACACACAAACACACACACACACACACACACACACACACACAGTGGATTTAGATAGTTATGAATGTATATTGAAAACTCTAGGGAAAGCACTAAAATATTTTAAAAATATTTTTTAACATGCTAAGTAAAGAGAAAAAATTGGATTCATATAAAATTCTCAGTCAAAACCAAAAAAGAAAAAAAAAGAGGGATGATGTGAAAAAAAATTATCATGAATAGAACATGCAAACATGGTAGAAATTAATCAAACTGTATCACCAGTCACTTTAAATTTGAATAATCTAAATACATCAATTGAAAGGCAAAGGCTTTCAGAGTATATTTTTAAAGACCCAACTATATCATTTCTATTATATTTAAATAAGTTCACTTTACATATAAAGACATACATTTAATGTGAAGGGATGGAGAAAGATATACCACAATGACATAAATGGAAGGAAAGCTGAAGTATCAATTTCAGACAAAGTAGATTTCAGAAAATGATCAGAGGTAAAGAAGGTCAATTATCCAAGAAGACATCATAGTCCTTAACATGTAGCACCTTAACATTATCAAATTCAGATTATCAAAAGAATGTAAAGATTATCAGATTATCAAAAGAATGTAAAGCAAAACTGATTGAATAGAAAGAAGAAAAAGAACTCCATAATTATAGTTGGAAATTTCAACACTCCTTTATTAGTATTTGACAGATACAGCTGGCAGAAAATCAGTGAGGACAGTTGAACAGGAGAGCACCATCAATCTATTGGATATAAATGACATTTATCAAATAGTTCATCCAACAAAGCAGAATACAATTCTTCTCAAACTCACATGGAATATTTGCTAAGACAGACCACTTTCTAGGCCATAAACCATATCCTAATGAATTTTAAAAAATTAATCATACAAAGCTTGCTCTCAGACCACAATGGAATTAAACTAGAAATCCATAGCAGAAACATAGCTAGAAAATACCAAAACATTTAGACGTTATACATACTTCTAAATAACCCATGTATCAAAAAACTCTGAAGAGAAATTAAACATTTATGAAGTGAAATGAAAATACAGCTTATCAAAATTGTTGGATACAGCAAAAAAGCAGTGCTTATAGGGAAATTTATAGCACTGGATGTATATTATTAGAAAAGAAAAACATAAACAGTTATTTAAGCTTTCACCTTAGGAAACTAGAAAAATAAGAACAATACAAACCTAATGCCAGCAGAAGAAAAGAAATAGTAAAAACTTCCAGGTGCAGTGGCTCATGCCTGTAATCCCAGTGACTCAGGAGGCTGATACAGGAAGATCTCAAGTTCAAGGCCATCCTCAGCAACTTAGCCAGACCCTAAACAACTTAGCAAGATCCTATCTCAAATTTAAAAAAATTATGACTGGGGATGTAGCTCAGTGGGAAAGTGCTCCTTGGTTCAATTCCCAGTATCCCTCCAGCCCCCTGCCCCCAAAAGGATAGTAAAAACTACAGGAGAAATCAATGAAATTGAAAATAGGAAAACAATAAAGAATATAAAAAAAATCAGAATCTGGTTCTTTGAAAAGGTTAATAAAATTAATAAATCTCTAACCAAGCTAATCAAGATAAAAAGAGGTAAGATACAAATTACTAATATCAGAAATAAAAGAGACCATCATAATGGATCTCATGGACATTAAAAAGATAATAAAGTAATATTATGAATAACCCAATGCCCACAAATTTGGTAACTTTGATGAAATGGACCAATTCCCTGAAAGAAGCAACTTGGCAAGACCCTATCTTAAGATAAAGATAAAAAGGGCTGGGGTTGTACCTCAGTGGAAGAACAACATTCCTGGATTCCATCCCCAGTAGCAAAAATTAATTAATTAATTAATTAAATTAATTAATTAAAAAGCATGAGAAATGAATCATTTAATTGCCAGAAACTCTAAACAACCAAAATGATACTAATAGTTGAGTGGATAAACAAAATTTAGTACATTCATACAATGGAATATCATTTGGCAATGCAAAAATCATGAGCTATCAAAACATGGAAAGGCATGGAGGAACCTTACATGCAAATTCCTAAGTGAAAGAAGTTGTATGAAAAGTCTACCTACTGGGCTGGGGTTATGCCCCAGTGGTAGAGTGCTTGCCTAGCATGCACGAGGCACTGGGTTTGATCCTCAGCACCACATAAAAGTGAAATAAAGGTATTCTGTCCACCTACAACTAAAAAATAAATATTAAAAAAGTCTACCTACTATGCAATTCCAACTATATGATTTTCTGGAAAAGGCACAATTTTGGAGACAGTTGGGCTAGGGTTCAGTAGTAGAATACTTGCCCAATATGCACAAGGCCCTGGGTTCAATTTCCAGCCACTGGAAAAGAAAATTCTGGAGATAGTAAGAAAAGATCAGTAGTTACTAGGGTATTGGGATAGGAGTGGTTGGGAAGAAATGTATAAATAGATGAAGCACGGAGGAATTTTAGGGTAGTGAAATTATTCCATATGATACTATTATGGTAGATACATAACATTATTCATTTGCTAAAATTTATAGAACTGTATAACACGAAGAGTGAACCTTAATGTAAACTATAGTCTTTATTTAATGAAAAATATTGATTCATTAATTGTGGCAAATGTACCACACTAATATAAGATGTAAATCCCATATACTAATACCACTCAAAATGTTAATATTAGGGGAAACTGTGTAGGGGAAGAGGGATATATGGGAACTCTTTGTACTATTGGCTCAATTTTTCTTTAAAACTAAAATATCTTAAAAATTCTATTAATTAAAAAAATACTTTCAACTTCAGATACCTTCCAAAACTACCTTAAATAATAGGACTCAAAGCCACCAGTTTAGTGTTTCCTCTGAGTATGTAGTTTTCTTTTATCAACCTTCCTTATCACCCTGAGATCACAGGAAGAAAAGCCTAAGTGTTCCTTTTCCATCTACTTTTTCTCCTCCCTACATGACAAGTAGCTGTGTTTATTTTTTGGCATTCAGTATTGGCCACCAATATTCCTTCCAGTGCTGACTGCAGACATTGCTTATCAATTACAACCCTCTCTCACTAAGCCTGGACATAGTCTTGGGGCAGTATCAATATAATTATTAATTAGTTGGGGCTTGGCACAATAAATGAGTACCATTTTCTGCATCTGAACTAGGTATTTATAATAAATTCCATAGTAGAGATATAATTGCCTCAGTTTTCTCCTTGGATCTTGATGTTTTTTAGAGAAAATTGTCAATATTGGTTCTCATGAAAAATGTTTTTGAAAGTACTATTTTGCTCCTAAACCACTTCATAAAAATGGAATGTTTATGAGTAATAATTAATATTTTCCTTCATGCATACTGGTTTTCAAAACTCTTGAACACAAAGTTTTCTCCCAGGTTTATGGAATAGAGTGGAGGTCAGAAAACTGTTCTTGTAAAGGTCCAGATAATAAATATTTTTGGCTTTGCAATCTTCTGTCGCTATTACTTAATTCTGCCTTTGTATCATATAAATCACAGCCAATGTGCAAACAAATGAGCGGCACTGGTCCTTAATAACCTTCAGCTATAACCTGCTCTGTAATATATCATTTATTCACTTCCTTCTCTTCCTTATCTCACTTCCCCTATGAGTGCTTTGTGGGATCACTTCCTAAATAAACTGCTTATGTTAGTATCTGATGTCTCAGGGTCAGTATTTGGGGTAATTCAAACTTGAGGTAGATGCCAATGAAGAAGCATTCATAGAAAACTTTTTATACATTTACATGGTAAATGTAGTCAAGAATAAGGCTGACAGCAAGAGACTTTGTGAATATAAAATGAGAAGATAGATATAAGAGTGTTATGGAAAATTATGGCACTGGAAAGAGACAAGTAGCTCTTGGAGATGTAGAACAGCAAGATTTATTAAGCACCAGTGCAGGCTCAGCAGAGTCTTTTCCAAAGGCTGAGCAAAGTCCTTTGTTCTCAGTATCTTTTACACAGTACAGACTTCAGGGTTTCAAGACTTTCTCATGCAAGTAACCTTCATATTTCCCCCTTTCTCCAGGCAGCTCTGGTTCCTGCCATAGCTGCTGAGCAAGCATGATTACAGAAGTAGAAACTAGCAGGTTGCAGCTATTAACAGATAAAAAGAAACATCTTAGGAAAAAGTTGCCACTTCAAGAGTATTGGAAAAAGATAAAGCACTACAAATATAAGGTGAGAGCATTGATATTATAGTTATCATTAGAGAGTCTGAGCCAGGAAATTGGTCTATAAAACAATGCCAACTCAGCCTGGCATTGTGGCTTATGACTGTATTCCCAGCAATTCAGGCAGCTGAGGCAGGAGGATCACAAGTTAAGGTTAGCCTCAGCAACTTAGAAAGACCATGTCACAGAATAAAAATTAAAAAAGGACTGGTGATGTAGCTCAGTGGTAGAGCAAACCTGGGTTCAATCCCCAGTACACAACAAACAAACAAACAAACCAAATCATGAAGGCAAGCAGTACTATGAATAATATAAAATAGTAGATAACTGAAATCCAGGGCTGGGAATGTGATAAAACACTTGTCTAGCATACACAGGCTCTAGCTTCAAATCCCAGTACTACAAAAACAGAAAAGAAAAATTAATAACAGCATTAACATTATGTGAAGTTTAAGCAGTATTCTTCATATATTATTATGTATTTCCCCCCAAAATACAGTGAAGTTTATAGAATAACATAATATCCATATATGCACTAGCTGGAATGAAAAACATGATAACATTTTTCAGTATTTGTTTTAGATCTCGTTTAAAAAATAAGCGGAACATTATAGAAACAATTGAATTTTCATTTATAATCTTAACCTGTCCTAACTTACTCCCTCTTTTCTCAAAGACATGATCTTCATGTTCATAGTTTTATGATTTTACTTCCTATGTATGTTTCTATAAGCAATATAAATTTTAAGTTTTGTGATTTTTAAGATTTATGTAACATAATCAAGAAGCATTCTGTAACTTGCCTTGGTCACTCAATATTACCATGGACACCCATCCATGCTGATATGCATTCACTGGGTATATTCACTCATCTTTGGAGAGATTCCCCCTTTACTCTGGAAGGAGTTGTTTTAGGACAACTTTAATAAAATAGATCAGTGGTTGTCAACTGGGAATGATTTTGACCCCCATGACAATTGGCAATGTCTGGAACCATTTTGGGTTATCATGACTTGGAGGTGGAGGGTGCCACTAGCATTTAGTGAGTAGAGACCAAAAATGCTATTAAACATCCTACAGTACCAAGGACAGTGCCCTCAGCAAAGAATCTTTTGGACCAAAATTTTAATACTGCCAAGTAGAGAAACCACAGTATAGAGGAAAGTCACATACTCTACATTCTTGAAAATTTTCTGAACATGGGGGAAGTAACCTAAAGTAGCTGAAATACAAACCAAGTTGAGATAGCACACATTCTACCTGATTGGTCATCAGAACTGTGCCCTTATTGCATTAGAAAATATTTTCTTCTTGTATATAAATTTTTGACTCTTTTATGCTTATATTGGGGAGTTGTGTATATATTCATGTGTATTTGTGTGTTCACATAAACAAACATGTGAGTATGAATATTATGCTGGAAGAAGGGAATCACAGACTTAATATTCTCCATTTCTCATGCTAATGGAAAAATGAGACTTAAACCAGACTTCACGAAACAAAGAGTGCTCATGTTTTAAAAGGATACCATATATAATGTTAAAGGATAAGTTTTTAAATGAAAAATAAATTCATGATTCTCCTATATAAAAATAAATGTATGTCAAAGATTTTTTTTTGACTCAATGAGGAAGATGCTAAAATATTCATCAGTTCAAGGGAGAATCCAAAGAACAGACACAGTTGCTGATGAAGAATAATGAAGTGAATGTGAAAATTGAGATAAAACTGATTTTTTCAGTTTACTGAACCTTGTGTTAGCTTTCCATTCCTATAACAAAATACTTGAGAAAAATAAACTTAAAGAGAAGAGATTTATTTCCCATAATGGTTTCAGAGGTTTTAGTCCATGGTCACTTGGTTCTGTTGTTTCTGGGATTATGGTGAGGCAGAACATCATGGTGGGGAGGGCAAAGGTGCTCACCTCATGGTGGCCAGGAAGCAGAGAGATTAAGAGGAAGGTACCATGGACAAAATATACCCTTCAAGGGCATGCACACAGTGATTCACTTCTTCCATCTAAGCCCCTCCTCCTAAAGTTTCCACCACCTCCTAATAGCACCATAGGTTGGAGACCAAACTTTTAGCACATGGCTTCTAGGGGGCATTTCACATCCAAACCATAATAAGCCTCTACCCCTCCAACTTGATGTGTATAAACAAGTGTTTTGCATTACTACCAGTTATAAATCATTTACAAAGTTGTAAAATAGTTGCCATACAATCAAATAACCCGGAGTTGTATCTTCTACTCTTGACAATGCATAGTTTCCCAATGAAGCATTTCCCCCCTGCAATGGGGTAATTTTAAGACTGTATGAACCAAACTTTGGAAAATATACTGCCTGCTATTGTGATTACCTATGTTGAAGCTATGATGCCTAGATCAATTCTTTGAGCAGGTTTAGGATTTTCACCATTCCCCAAAGGAACAGATATACTTCTTTGTCATTCATTCTGAAAAAGGAAATTCCAAGGCAAAGTGAGGCTCAGGTTGAGAGGGTTTGAAGAACTTCTTTCTCAAACTTCTTTCTCAGTTGGGAAACATTGGGACTGCAATTCCATAATAGGGAGATACCTAGAGTTGCCTGATTCCTTTTCTTCTGCCTCCCTGTCCCATGATGGACTGCTGGGAATGAGGCAGTGGTGAATATTTTGTTTGGACTTGTTAGCTCTAACAGTATCTACTGATTCTCTTGACTGTTATAAATTATTCTCTTTTTAAAATTTTCTTTCCTTGAGCCTTCAAAATATGGTTATGAAAATGATTTTATTATAGTTAAGATATGGGAATTTGAAGGACTAATCTTGCTTTGAGACTACAGTAAAGAGCATCAACAGTGGTCAAAAGGAGAGGAGATGGTGTCCAGCAGTATTACTATCCAGAAGAAAGACAAAGAGGCAAGGGTAAAAGATGATGACTGAACCAGAATATAGAAATAGTTGGGGAAACAATTTAAGGAGGGCCAGTTTTCAGTAGTTTTGATTTGAGCTCATGGCATAGAAGTTTGCATGTAAAATTAAAGTATGACTTAATTTTGTTGTCACAGACTGATAAAGCTTAAGACTTGGTTAATGTTTGTGGGAACATTTTATAAAAATCACAAAAGACTGGAGATAATGATGCAGGTAATGGGAAAAATATGCTTTCTTTAGATGGGAAATTTGGTTGATAATTTGGTCTGGAAAAGGTGAGCATCAAATCAATATTTCATAACTGAATCTATAGTAAGAAAAATCCAAGATCATAGAGTAAACCACAGAGGGTTTACTCAACTATAATCTGAATTACTACACACAAGACACCTTACTCAGAATTCATTGCATAAGTCTGTTGCAGAAAGTACATGATATGTGCTTCTAGTTTTGTACAACATGTTCATTATGGGATTGGTTCTATAATCTTCAGTCTGAGATTATATGAGTTCACTTTCTTAACTTATTTAGTAAGGATTAATAATATCCTAAACCTAAATTTTATACTTCACCTAAATGTAAAGGACTCATACATGCATCATTGGCCTTCAAATGGAGTTTGCACCAGGGAGGCAGTGTACTTGGTAAAAAGGTCAAGAAGCTTAGTCTTAAATTTCAGCCCTGGCACTTACTAGATGCAAAATCTCTCTCTTTTTTAACCAAGGATTGAACCCAGGGGAACTTAACCACTTAGCCACAGCCCTTTTTATTTTTTATTTTAAGACAGGGTCTCTCCAAGTTGCTTATGGCCTGACTAAATTGCTGAAGCTGGCCTTGAACTTAAAATCCTCCTGCCTCAGCCTCCTGAGCCACTGGGATTACAGGCATGTGCCCCTGCACCCAGCACTAGATGCAAAATCTTAAATAATTTGAATCTCACTGAGTTTTTATTTAATCAGATATAAAATGAGAGTTTAAACCAGATGATCCTTAAGGATACATCTAGCTCAAAAAAAATCTTTGAATTTGTAAAGAAATTGATGTCCAGATTTTCTTTCTTTCTTTCTTTTTCTTTTGGTACTGAGGATTGAACCCAGGAGTGCTTAACCACTGAGCAACATCCTTATATCTTTTTATGTTTTATTTAGAGACAGAGTCTGGCTGAGTTGCTAAGTGCCTCACTAAGTTCCTAAGGCTGGCTTTGAACTTGTGATCCTCCTGCCTCAGCCTCCCAAGCTGCTGGGATTATAGGCATGTACCACAGCACCTGGCTGTCCAAAGTTTTGCTAATTTTGCACATGGCAGAGGAATAAATATAACAACATGGAAAGGGAAGAGCTATGAAGCAGAACATGACCTCTTTCTTTTTCCCTGTGAAAATATTAACCATTAGGGCTTCTTATTTTGAATGATTTCTGATATGTTTTCAAATTTTGCCTTTTGTTCTCTATAGCCTTTTCACATACAAAGAGCTAAATAAATAAATAGGTAAATAAATTAAAATTAAAATAATCATGAGGAAAATTTTTACATCTATAAAAACTATTAAAAATCAAAGAGAGGCTTGCCTGGTAGCACATGCCTGGAATCCCAGCTACTCAGGAGGCTGAGGAAGGAGGATTGCAAATTCAAGGTCAGCCTGGACTACTTAGCCAAAATAAAATTGTTTTTGAAAAGGGGGCTTAGGATGTAGCTCGAGGTAGAGCACTTGCCTAGCATGTACAAGGACCTGGGTTCAATCCCTGGTACCACTAAAAATACAACAAAAGAAAATCATAGAAAGATCAGATTTTATATGCTGGCAAAGATGTAGGAAAATAGCAACATATAGCCATGCTGATGTGTAGAAGAAAGCCACATACTCTACATTCTTGAAATCCTTTTTGAAGACTTTCATTTGTTCTAAGGATTGAACCCAGGGCTGCCTTACCACTGACCTATATTGCTAGCCCTTTTGAACTTTTTAAAAAATCTTAACACAGGGTCTCCCTAAGTTGCTCAGGGCCTTCCTAAATTACTGAGGCTAGCCTAGAATTTGTAATCCACCTGCCTCAGCCTCCAAAGTCATTGGGATTAAAGGTGTGTATCACTAAAACCAGCCAGAAGACATCTTGATACATTTATCAAGTATAATAATAAACTTGTAAGTCCTTTATTACAAATTTTTATTTTAGTATTGCTGTGTTTCTTCAATTCTAAAAGTTTTCCTTTTGAGGTAGAATATCAGTTTAATAACACTTTTTAGAGGGCAAAAAGCAAATACTACCATATTTATACTAAAATGTAACCTGATATACATTAAAAAAAGAAAAAATGTGCATCTTAGAATAGGGCAAATATGAAAATTTAGAAGGAGAAAAATACATATGTATAAAGACATTTACAACAGAGTTATTTATAATTTCAAAAATTCGCACTGGTGTCCAATAATAGGGAAATGGTTAAATAAAAAATATATGTAATATATAAATACAATGGATGTAACACAGCTATTAAATTTATGATAAAAATGTGAGACCAAGGGAAATTTTTCTAAAATAATGCTACAAAATGAATAAATGTATAAAATATTTATACCTTGATCAACTTAGAAAGTTTTTCCATATAGATAATAGTTTAAAAAACTCCAAACAAATGACAATCATTATGTTAGTGAGATATTGGAATATCATGTGTATTTTAAAATGTCCCTCATATGCTTAAAGCAATTCAATTACAAATAAATTTCCTATAATCATTCCTATCTCTCTCTCTTTTTTGTTGGTATATGTCTAAGGTGTACAATATGATGTTTTGCTATACTTATATATAGTGAAGAGATTACTACAGTCAAGCAAATTAATGTATCCATGGTCTCACATAGCTTTTTTTTTTCTTTCTTTCTCTCCCT
Source organism: Geosciurus inauris (assembly GCA_004024805.1). Lineage (NCBI taxonomy): Eukaryota > Metazoa > Chordata > Mammalia > Rodentia > Sciuridae > Geosciurus > Geosciurus inauris. The sequence continues at coordinate 14,513 of PVHX01026358.1, forward strand.
CTCTCTTTTTCTAACCAAAGTACCTAAAATTTACTCTCAGCAAAGTTCCCTATAACATACAGTATTAATTATATTCTTTATTAGACCTCTGGACTTATTCATGGTACATCACTGCAACTTTGTACCCTTTAACCCACATCTTTCCAGTTTCCCCTCCTCGTAAAAGACAATTTCTTCTTTGAGTTTTTCTTGGGTTTGGTTTTCTCCCAAGTAAGTAATTTAACATTTAGCTGGGCATCCCGGAAGAAGCCACAGTGCAATTTTCAGTAATGACACATAATGTGTTTACACAATCACTTCCCTTCTCTTTCATGAATAAAGAGTATAATTAGGTAGCCATTGAGGGCCACAGGCAATAAAGCAATCACTCTTGTCTCTGCCCAAGAATCCTGCCCAAACCTGCAGAAACTAAATACTTTTGAGAGAGGAGAGGCTAGTGAGGTTAGAGTATCCTGGTAACTGGCAACGATCACCATCTTTGGGATTCTGTTGCTTCTCTTTCCTCACATGGTACTACAGTTGTTCCAGGATTATAATTTAACTCTTGGAATTAATTGATCTTTCCAGTTTAAAACAATGACGACCTATTTTGTTACATTGTAACATTAAATAATAAGGATGCATCAATCACTTATTTTATATATAAGTAGAATTCGCCTATGAGAACTCAAACTATGAAAACCTAATACTAAGCAGATGAATTATCTGTATTTCAGAAGTCACTCTACCAGGAGGGCAAAGATTTGCCTCCCCCAGCTCCCTGTTATCTCTACTTTCTCATTTTTTGCCCCATAAACCCAAACTATCACTGGATGTCCAAGGACTTCCTAGAGAGGGGAATCTCAATTTAGGACAAGTGGGGTCCTTGGCATATGTGATGGTAAAAAATTTCATAATGCACTAGAGAAACAAAAAAATTATTTAGAAAAGCTGAGACATAAGCCTGGCATGGTGGTGCACACCTATAATCCCAGCGACTCGGGAGGCTGAGGCAGAAGGATCACAAGTTCAAAGCCAGCCTCAGATTTAGTGAGACTGTCAGCAACTTTGTGAGACCCTGTCTCAAAAAAATACATATATATTAAAAATTAAGGACTGGGGCTGTAGCTCAGTGGTAGAGCATTTGCCTAGCATGCATGAAGCACTGGGTTCGATCCTCAGCACCACATATAAATAATAAATGAATAAAATAAAGAACCATCAACAACTAAACAAAAAATTTAAAAAAATAAATTTAAAAAAATGTATATATAAATAAAAGCTGGGTGCAGTGGTGCATATTTGTAATCTCAGTGGCTTGGAAGGCTGAGGCAGAAAGATTGCAAATTCAAAGCCAGTCTCTGCAACTCAGCAAGATACTGTCTCTAAACAAAATACATAAAAGGGTTGAGGGATGTGGCAGAGTGGTTAAGCACTCCTGAGTTCAATCCTCAATACCAAAAGAAGGGGGGTGCTGGGAATGTGGCTTAGTGTTTAAATGCCCCTGAGTTTAATCTCTGATAAAAAACAAAACAACAATAACTAAAAGAAAAGGACTGGGGATGTAGCTCAATGGTAAGCACCCCTGGGTTCAACCTCCAGTATCGAAAAAAGAGAGAAAGAGAGAAAGAGAATGAAACTTTAGGGGTAAAGCAAGGAATACATTTTCAAGGGAGAATGTAGACCACCTCCACAGGGAGAAACAGCAAGTTCTGGTGTGTAGTGTTAATATTTATAGAGGGTTGGTTGCCAGGGGTTGGATTATACGTGGAGCCAGAGCAGAGTTATACAATTTTATGCCGGTTTTTCCCTGCTCTTGCACATTGCCCTCAGGTTACTTTTTTTGTAGGCAAGGACAGGGGTCAAGGGCAGTGGCCAAGAGTGCAGGCTGGGTTGTTCAGGAGTTGTAACATTCATGGGTGTTTGCTGCATTCTGATAGCTCATAGGTGCTTCTCTTTTGAGAATCAATCTATTCTTCTGTGTATCCCCAAATTCCTCTCTGAAAACCAGCTTCTGCCCTAACCACATCATGGAAATGTCTGTTGCCATATATTGATAACATTCTGATCTTTTATTTTTAAAAATTATTTTAAACTTTTTATTTTATTTTGAAATTATCTGAAACATATAGATGTACAAAAATCATACAAAGAACTCCCATATCCTTTGTGTAGCCCAACAGTTATTGTTTTGCTATATTTGTGCTTATCTTGGACTATCGTGTACTCTCTTTATTACACGTGTGTATGCTCATGCACATGCAAAAAAACCTTTTACCCAGAAGTGCTTTAGGAATTTCTACTAACAATGTCATTCTCTAACATAACCACAGTGCATTTCTAAAATTCAGAACATGTAATATTATCTACTATGTAGTCCTAATTCAAATTTTACCACGTCTCCAAAATTTTTTTTTGGTTTGTTTTTGGCACCAGGGATTGAACCCATGGGTGTTTAACCACTGGGCCACAATCCTAGCCATTTTTATTTTTTGTTTGGGAACAGGGTCTGCTAAGTTACTAAAGCTGGCTTCAAACTTGTGATCTTCCTGCGTCAGTCTTCTGAATGACCAGGATTACAGGCATAGGCCACCACATTCCATTTTTATAAATTTTAAAACTGGATCAAATTATTTTTTAAACAAGTGTTTTTAAATAAAGTAAGTTAAAATTCAAATTATTTTCAACATTTTCTTTAAACTATATTTACAGTGGCTGTTCAGACTTCCTTAACTTAGTTGATTTTTATACTTACCATCAGGATTTCTGCCATGTACTTCTGAGTTTTGTTTTGTTTTGTAGCACTGAGAATTGAACCCAGGGTCCAGCACATGCTAGAAAAACTCTCTATTATATATTTCTGCTTCTGAAGTTTTTATTTGATTAATTTTTCAGACACTGATAGTACAACTGTAAGCGAATAATTTTCCCAGCTCAAATATGTAAGAATTATTTCTGTGACTTTCATACCTGACTTGATGCAGAACCATTGAGTCACACACAGCTTTCCTCTTCAAAATATTACATATGCTGCCTTGTGACTCTACCCTGTGACACTTAGGCAAAGCCTGATTAAATCACTTTGCAGTTGATTTTTCCTTTTTCTCTTTCCTTCTGAAAATCTATGGCACTCTTTATCTTTTAAATTTAAAACGTTAGTTGTTCACATTCAAGTATTGGACCATTTTTGTCAATTTTGCTCTAATCAGGAAAGTCTTTTCATTTGACCATGAACAGTTTTTCCTCTAATTTATTTATTTTGGTACCAGAGATTGAACCCAGGAGAGCTGAGCCACTGAACCACATGCCTAGCCCTTTTCATTTTTATTTTGAAACAGGGTGACACTAAGTTGCTGAGGCTGGCTTTGAGCTGTGATCCTCCTGCCTCAGCCTCTTGAGTCACTGGGATTACAGGCGTGTGCCCTCCCACCCCCACGCCATCGTTTCCTCAGCTGTAGAAAACTTTATTCTCCAAATATTTGTTTTCCTTCCATTAGTTCTAGAGTTTCTTTTTAAGCATGTCTGTAGTCTCTGGGCCTCATATCTGCTTTTCTTAGGCTGCTACTACATAGGCATTAATAAAAATGTATACTTCCAGTTCAAAACTTCCTAGTAGAGTTCATTGCCTGGTAAAAACTAGGATGCCTCATAAGCCCTTAATAATGTGAGCAGCAGCCATCTTTCCCTCACTTCTAATGCATAGTCAAGCATGTGATGGAGGACATTTGTGAGATTAATTCTATGACTGAATTGAGTAGAGACTGAGGTTGCCCATCAAATGCTTTTTTCAGAAATTGAACTTGCAGTTACCTCTCATACATACAACCACTGGCCACCCACTGCCTCAGTCACATCAGAGTGGGACAGTGCATTTGCGCAGGTGCACAGGATTACACGTTGACTTGTGCAAACCATATGTGTCAGTTGTTACAGTTCCTGGATGTTCATGCAGTACCCGGATATGGGATGTTCATAGTCAGGTGCATGCATGTGCTGGAACTGGTGTGCTGTGCAGGGTGACCACGTGCTTGTATTCTAGAGTCTGGGAAGGCCAGAGGTGCAAATGAGCTGTGGGAGTAGAACCTCAATCATGTTTTTTTAATAGCAATGTATCTACCTGATCCAAGACCCAATCCAGGATCACACATTGCAATTTACTGTCATTTTTTTAGTTACTTTTAATCTGGAACAGTTTTTCAGTCTGACTTTTGTGGTTCTGAAATGGGAAGGGGGTTGTTTGTTTTTGCAGTGCTGGGGATGGAACCCAGGCCCTCATGCATGCTAGGCAGTGTTCTACCAGTGAGCTACATCCCCAACCCTGGCATTGGCAGTTTTGAAGACAGGGCACTTGTTTTATGACGTCACTCTGTTGATGGTTGTCTGATATTTTCTCATGGTTACTGTCAGGGGTTATGAATCTGTGAGAGAACTTCATAAGTGATATTGTTTGCTTCCTTATCAGTGTGTTGTATCAGAAGGCACACAGGTGGCACACACCTTTAACTCTAGCTACTCAGGAGGCTGAGGAAGGAGGATTGCAAGTTGAAGGCCAGCTTTAGCAATTTAGCAACACTTTGTCTCAAAATGAAAAATAAAAGAGCTGGTGATGTAACTCAGTGGTAAAGCACCCCTGGGTTCAAGTCCCTCTACCACCACCAATAAGAAAAATGGCACACCACATAATTTTGGTGTTGGATAATCATTTGGTTAAGGTGGTATCCTCTAGGTTTCTCCACTATAAAGTTAACTTTTCACTTACTGCAATTACTAAGGAGACACTTTAATAAGACTATAAGCCACAGTCTATTTTTGGTTCTTATTCCTCCTAGATACTCCATGGGAGCTTTTATCACAACACATCAAGAACCAACCTCTTTAGCCTATAATTCCAGTGACTGGGGAAGCTGAGGCAGGAGGATCACAAGTTGGAGGCCGAGCTCAGCAACTTAGACCTTGCCTCAAAATAAAGAATGAAAAGTGACAGTGCAGCCCCTGAGGTTCTCTGTGTAACTCTATGTACATAGTCTGGGTCACTGCCCAGAGGCAGAGGTCCTGACTGGAGTCTGCCCTTGGGCTGCATGGACCAGGCTGTCCCTTTTCACCATTTCTTCCTCCAGCCCTTAGTGGCCTCCCCTTTCACAGAGTGCAGATTGATCTTCACCCCAGGAGTCACTTGTCGGTACTTTGGGAGCATGGTGGATCCATGCAGAGAAGGTCTGTTGACATTCAGGGATATGACCATAGAACTTTCTGAGGAGTAGAAGTGCCTATACTCTACTCAGAGGGCTTCATACAGGAACATGATTTTGGAGAACTACAGGAACTGGTCTCCCTAGAAACATATCCTTTTGACTTGCATATTGTCTCCATGTTGGTGCAAGGAAGGGATCCCTGAACTGTGGATGGCCACATGGAAATATCAAGAAAACCAAATGGATAGGAATGTATCAAATATGTGAATGCAGATATAGATACCTTATCACAATGTCTTTGAGTGGAGAGCCCCTCTTGTATACTTTACTGTGTGATCCAACCCTTCCATCTTTTCCTAATCCTGGATTTCAGAACTGCCTGGCACAAGGTGCTCACAGCTACCATGGCTAAGTTCTCTTGGAGTGTCTCTTAATGAAGCCCATGGAAGTACTTTAATGGCTATAGAAAATCACCACTTTTTTCTGCAGTTTGGATAGCTGTGAATACTTGGTTCCTTCCTCTCCCAGCACTAGATAAATTAAGATACAAACCACAAAACCCTTTAGTGTTAAGGATTTTAAAGGCAGTGCCCTCTAATGTCCTCTACCCATCTCACATTCTTCATGTATGGCTTATCTGTGTTACCTTTGAGAGTTTCATCAACACATAGAAAAGAAAAACATTTATGAACGCAAGGCACAGGATATTAGCACCCTTAAGAACTGAGATGTAAGAAATAATCTTCTCTTAGAGCCTTTGAAGTTGGTGTGGCCCTATCACTACCTTGATATTGGTCCCTTCACACAAAACGTATACTTAAGATCCTAGACTTAAATCTTTCAAAACTATGAGGGAATAATTTCTACTATTTTTCTTATTAAATTGAAATTTTTTGGCAGCAATAGAAAACCAGACTTTCTTGCAACTTAAAAAAAAGAATAAAAAGTATGGGGGAGATAGTTCAGTGGTAGAACATCCCTGGGTTTGATCCCTACTTCTGCAAAAAGTTGACCAGGACTTATAGAATACTATCCAAAACTCTGTTATTTGGCCCCAATCTACCTCTTCATTCTCCTATTCTGTATTCCTTGCTCTTCCCCTAAACTCCAGCCAAAACGAATTCACTATTCCTTGTATATTTCAAGCACATTGGGAATTTTATGTCTTGTATTTATACTTGTTTGTTTGCTTGTTTTCCTAACGTGGGATGCTCTCCCTCATTTGCCCCAGTTGTACTATCAGTCTTTCCAGACTTCTATGAGATACAGTCTTGTCT
>PVHX01026359.1:0-20957 GCA_004024805.1 Geosciurus inauris
TCATGTGTTATTGACCAAGAACTAAGGCCTCCATTCCAATATTATAAATCAATTCACATGCAATGAGAACAATATGATAATTTTCCCTTATCTTCTGTTTCAGTTGTTCCCAGTCAACCATGGCCCAAAAATATTAAATGGAAAGTTCCAGAAATAAGCGATTCATAAGTTTTAAATTGCATGTCATTCTGAGTAGCATAATGAAATCTCATGTCATCTTGCTCCTTCCAGCCCATGATGCGAATTATCCCTTTGTCCAGTGTATCAGTGCTGTATACATTACCAGTCCATTAGTCACTTTGTTATCAGAAGGACTATTGTGCTATCACAGTGCTTGTGTTAAGTAACCTTTACATAGATGCCTAACATATTACATTAGCATGTCTGCATCATTCACCTTACTTTATCTCATCAGGTAGGCCTTGTGTCATTACACATCATTACAAGAAGAATTACTGTACACAAGGGGGTGAGTACAGTACAATAAGATATTTTGAGAGAGAGAGAGAGAGACCACATTTATATAGGTTGTGTTACAGAGTATATTGATACATTTTTTCTATATCATTATTTGTTATTTTCATTAATCCATTGCCTAATTTCCAAATTAAATTTTATCATAGATATGTTTGCATAGAGAACAAAATTGTTTATATAAGTTTTGGTACTATTGATAGTTTCAGGCACCCACTGGGTCTTCAAACATATGCCTCATAGATAAAGGAGGACTACTGTACATACAATATATATGCACACACCTTGGAAATTTAAAATGTGATAGCAGAAATTTAAAAAAACCCTAATACAATGGTTGAGATTTTTTAATTTCCTAAAAATAAAACAAAATTTGATACATATAAAATAAGAGAAAATGCAAGAAAATGAGATTGTCAGTCTAGGGGATCCACTATAAAAGTACCAGGAGTTTCTTAAAGAAAGAACTAAGAAAAAGGGAGTAAATTGTAGGAGCAAGAGAAAGAGAAGAAAAAATATCCCCAATGTGAAGTTTATGATTTTCTGGATTGAAGGTTCTCATCTAGTACCAAACCAATAAAAACAAAGAGGCCCATATCAACACACATCTTTTCAGGACACTCGGAAGAAAGAGAAGATGATTAAAATATTGAGGAAGGAAAAAATAACATTTGCCCTCCCAACAGCTAAATGAAAACTAGAAGACAAGGAAACAGGTGCTTTACAATTCTGAAGAAAATAGTTTCCAGGCCTAGAGTTACATATCCAAATTACCAAGCAAATGTGGGGGTAAAATACAGACAATTTTAGATTTTCAAGATCTTAAAAACTAATGTGCTCCCAAAACAATGCAAAGAAGAACACACGGTATCCAGACACTAGAGATCCAACACAGGATAAGAAAATGTCCAAAGGGAATCCCCGGATGACAACTGGTAGAAGTCCTGTGCAAACAATCTGGAACTAGAAAGAGTCAGGGATTAAGGAGGATAGAAGTCTCAAGGGAAAAGCCGGGCGCAGTGGTGCATGCCTGTAATCCCAGTACTTTGGGAGGCTGAGACAGGAGAATCACAAGTTCAAAGCCAGCCTCAGCAATGGTGAGGTGCTAAGCAACTCAGTGAGACCCTGTCTCTACATAAAACACAAAATAGGCTGGGGATGTGGCTCAGTGGTCGAGTGCCCCTGAGTTCAATCCCCAGTACCAAAAAAAGAAAAAATGTGCCCCCACTGTCTTCTTACCCCTGTGCCACTCTACATTCAACACCCTGCTTAGTAACTCCTCTGCAAAGCATTGCTGGCACTTAATTTTCCCTCTTCTATCCATTTCCTGACCATCACTTCACAGTAGTCACTTCTTCCTTTGCCCCAGAAGAGTCCAAAAATATATATATTGAGAATGTAAATATGGTTATTCCTTTGCATACCTGTCTATTCCATTAGCAGGGGTTCTTGCCCTCTTTTGTGCCATAGAGCATTTTGAAGTCTGGTGAATTTTATGAGTGTTTTTGAATAATATTATTTTTACATGCATACAACAAAATGCAAGGAACTACGCATGAATCCAATTTGATTAAAATATAGCTGTGAATGTATTAAAAATAAAACAGATTTGTGATTGCTATAGGCCAGGTTCTCCAGGAAATACAGTATACACTAATGGGATAGTATGAAAATGGTGTCTTGAAACTGGGTGTGGTGGTGCACACCCGTAATCCCAGTGACTAGAGAGGCTGAGGCAGGGGGATCATAAGTTTGAGGCCAGCCTCAGCAATTTAGTGATACCCTGTCTCAAACTTTTTTTAAAAAAATTGCTAGGGATGTAGCTTAGTGGTAGAGGTCCCGGGCTCAATCTCTATTCTCCCCCCACCTCACACACACACACACACACACACACACACACACACACACATTTTAAATGTTGTCTTGATCCAAGTTCAAGGCACAGGCTAGAGGGCAACCAGCTCTCCTTTCTGAGCATCCCATTAAGTCTACACATGGAACCACCTCTCTTATTGGGCTTTCCTCCTCTGGGGCACTATACAACTGTGCTAATCACTCCATGGCCATGTAACAAACTACTGAAGACAGCCTTGCCCCATGGCCAACTGAAATTATCCAAATTAGAGAATCCTAAACTCTCTCCCATTCCTTTCCCCTGAAAAGGCTCTTGCCCACAGATTCCCCCTTTCCCTGGGCCTTGTGATCAATCCTGGTGCTTCCTCATATCCCCGACCACTGGTGACACAGCATGTATTCCCTGTCATTGGATCTGGGAGTATAATAAACTATCTTCAAAGACAATCATGGGGCTGGGGCTGTAGCTCAGTGGTAGAGCGCTTGCCTAGCATGCGTGAGGTCCTGGGTTCAATCCTCAGCACCACATATAAATAATAAATGAATAAAATAAAGATCCATCAACAACCAAAAAAAAAAAAGACAATCATATTGTTGTTCCTACCATACCAAAATAATAAAATTCATTAAACAATCTCAGATTCCAAGATTTGCATGGAGTGGTCTCATGAAGAGCTGCTGGAGAGTGATGGAAGAGTGGATAGGCATGGGAGAAGATTAACGGTCATGGAGTTGAAATAGAATCCTCAGCTGATCCTCTGGGCAGCTCTGAAACTGGTAGTGGCCCTTCTGTGTTGCCTCACTTGAAGGTAGGTCTCTTACAGACTACTCATGGGATGCAGCCTATCCCCAAGGAGGGAATGTAATTTTGCTGTGAGGCAGTTTCCTTCAGTAGAGGGCAATTCTTGAAGAAAAATTCAGCTGACAGCTGCCAGCCACCAACACTCCTAGCAACCAAGGGGATGGGCAGCCTGGGCCCTGCAGGGAGATCTGGGCATACCTCACAGAACCATTGTTGGTGATATAGAAAGACATATATTTCTTGATTAACACTTTTAGTAAGAAGATCAAATCACCTTAATTTTAAAATAATGAATGGTATTTTCAGACACAACAACCACATATGACATAATTTACCTGTGATTTTTATTAGCTCCACATATAGCTATCACTATAGGAATTTGTTGCCTATATTTCTGATGGAAGAAAATGCTAAATTTCTGTTGGAGGCAAATTAATTACAGATGTTCAAGTCCACACACCCAATTAAGGAGGCCTTCGAGACAGAACCCTCTTGTTCATTTGTCCTTTCCAGAATCAGCTACAGTTCTGGATACCCACTGATGGTATTTTTTCCCATTACTGGGGATTGAACCCAGGTGCGCTGTACCACTGAGCCACATCACCAGACCTGTTTGTTTTTTTGTTTAATTTTGAGACAGGGTCTGGCCAAATTGCCCAGGCTGGCCTTGAACTTGTGATCCTCATGCCTCAGCCTTTCGAGTCCTCGGGATTACAGGCGTGCGCACCTGTGACTGGCCCTACTGATGCTTCTTGCAACATTACTATGATTTGATTTGATCATTACAAATTATAGACTGTACCCCATATAAGAGTACAAATATATGTCAATTAAAATTTAAACATTGTAAAACTTGACGAGATAACATTTTTAAAAAAGGATAAAAGTTAAAACTCCTCCAAAACACGCCCTTAGCCACTCAAATCATGTGTAGCAGAACTCCTGGCTCCACCGAAACCTCGAGACCGTACTGAGTCCCTGCCAGCTCTGAAGTTGAAAAAGGCGCTCGGCCAGGACGGGCGGGGCCGCGGGACGGGCCCTCGCGATTATAGGTCAAAGCACACAGGAGGCGGGACCCTCTCTATGATTGATGGAAGCCTTTTCTTAGCCTGCAATTGGCTCCTGCGCACCCGGAAGTCCCGCCTTCGGAAAAGGAAGAACCGGCGCGCGAGAGCGCCGGCGGTGACCGCGGCGACAGCGGTGACCCAGAGAGAGGAAGGCGGGGGCGGCAGCAGATCGTTGTCCTCAGGGCTTGGGTTGGAGGTGAGAGGCGGGGCCAGCCTCCTGGAGCAGCTTGGGGGAGGTGCGGAAGGTCGTGCTGGCCGTGGCCGGTGGGGCCTGAGGACCATGCAGTGGTGTAGGTGTAACCTTACGGGGACGGCGCGGGAAAGACAGCCAGCACCCTGTCCTCCTCTGTCCCTCCTTTCCTATCTTCCATCCTTCCTTCCTCGAATTTCCGTATCTGTGCTATTCGCTAAGGCCTGGGGGGCTAAGGATCAAGTCTGAGTTCAGTTTGCCTCCCCTCCCCCAAGAAGACCTCCCGAACTGCATTACACCTCTGTGACGTGGTTTGGCTTGCACATCACCTCTGTGACGTAGTTTCTCAGAGACCACCTCACCTCCATCGCTTAATCCCCACTCCCTTAGAAACATGCCCCCAGAGAGTAGGTTTCATAGTATTTCCCAAAGGGGGAAATATTAAAGCCTAGTATCAAAGTGAGTCTCCTCCTAGTATGTTCCCATCATAGGACAAATAAGAACAAGGATTGTCCAGATGAAGAGTAACAAGGGAATAGCCCCATTCTAGGCATCACCATTAATCTGTCTCTTTGCTTTGATAGCTGGAAATTTAAAATTGTTTGGAGTCAACACTGATTTCAATCATGGGTTTGTCCGCCTCCACTCCTGCTGTTCCAGTTCAGACCTCAAATGCTTCAGATCATCAGACAGCATCACCGCCTTCAGGATGCCCAATGCATGAAGGGAAAATGAAAGGTAATTGACCCTTTGTCTAGAAAATTAAAACAAAAAATAATTCTCAAAAGGTTATAAAGGAAGTGGTGATATAGTTTGCTAATGAGGCTTATAGGCCTGGGAGTGAGGCACCCTGGGGCTTCTTACAAATTTTATGATTATAGACAGGTTACTTCTCTAAGCCTGTCATCTGTCAGATGAGACTACAATATTATCTCAGAGAGTTATCATGATGATTAATTGAGATACTGCATGTGAGCACAGTGATTGCTCCATAAATTAGCCCTGACTCCCCAGTGTTTTCCTGTGCTTCTGTTAGTGCTTCTTAGGGGGCATTTGCCCATGCTGGGAGACATTTTATCACAACTGAGAGCAAAGGGTACTCCTGGCATCTAGTGGGTAGAGACTAGGAAAACTGCTAAACATCCCATAATGCACAGGATGCCCCACCCCAACAAAGAATCATCCAGCCCAAATATTAAGAATACAAAGGTTGCTAAACCTTGGTCCACATCTGTCTGTCTTAATAAACTTCACTCTTATATATGCTACAGTATCCTATAAAATAAGCCATCACCAAATGACTTATGGTCCAGTCTTTCAGGGCAAAGCTGAAAATGAAAAGATTTTTCTTTGACATTTAGTCAGTGTATGTTGGCTTTAAATTTTTCGTATTAAAGTTTGGCTTGAATTAGTAAGTCACGATGGGCAGAGGCAACGTGGCATGCTCACTGAATGCTAATGCCTGCAGAGTAGTCTTTCATTTTCTGGGTGAGCCAGCTCACTCTGACAAATCATTGCCCATTCTGTGCCAAGCACTTCTGTTTTTTTTTAAATGTCTTCCTGCACTGAGAGAGTAGTAGTGATTAAGAAATGAAAATCCTTTGATAAAAATCCTGCATCTCATATTTATAATTCTGTGTGGTGGTTTTTCTATTTTATAGCCAAGGAGACTAAGGCTCAGAATAATTAACCAATGTACTCTAAGTCACACAGGTTGTAAGTGGCAAAGCTGTTGAAAACTCTGTGACCTTGGACAAGGACAGATCCAGAGCTCTTGTGGCATTTCTTCTTCCACAAATTGAGATGGTTCAGATGAAGCAGCTGTGCTTCTGCTCTGAGTGTCCATCCCCAGGGAGATCAGAGAGTCTTCTTTCTGGTTTCATTTCATTTACTCTCTATCCTAGGGCTGTCAGTTTGATTTATTTGCATTAGTAAAGAATGTATTTGTAGATCAAAAGGGCTACTAATTGTGTAATGTGAAAAATACAACACTGTTTTCTTATTAACATGAGTGGAGATCAGTGCCCCGCAAAGGATTGATGCTTTGAATGGTACAGAGGGAAGGTATAGCAAGTTTGCCTTCACCCCTAAAGTGGGCACCTGATGGAGTACTAGGAACTGAGGGCCTGGGAGGAGAGGCCCAAGGAAGAAAGTGAAAGGGAACTCATCTTCTCTCTTTAAGGCACCAGCGTTTGGTGTATTCTGTTCTTCCTGCAGCTGCCTGAGTCAAGGATTCCATTACATAATAGCTACTGTCCCAGGCTACAGTTCTCCAAGAACCTGCCTGCTCTGAACTCTTAGACCAGCTTCTCAGTCCCCACACTTGACTGAATCAGGATCTAGGGACATTGTCTTGCCCTTCCTAGTTTTCAGTCATTAGGCTTACACCTTCCCCCTTAAGAAGCACCTGGGCCCTAGATAGGTTATGGGTTGTTTTCTTTAATGTCTCCCTTTTCTTGCTGTCTGCTGACAAGGAATAGCACTTTGGCCACTTGGTAGTTCTCTGTGCCTTTAGTCTTGGAATAAAACACAAGCAGAGTGGCATGGAAATTTTTCTCCAGTGACCTTTGCAAAGTCTCTGCTCATTTTCTTCTGCTCCAATACCTGTGAGAGTACATCAGTAACAGATGATTGGACTGCAGTGGCGTTCTGGCTGGGCCGAGCCTTGTCTGGAACTAATGGCTGGAAGTTAAGGAGACTCCGTGAAATGTGGCCCAGCCCCCACTTAGGTTCCTTTTACAGCTCCCAGGTTGTGTTCCAAGCAGGAACCTTCTAGCCTACTGCTAACACTATGGCATGGGCAATACATACTATTGCATCTGCTGAGATATTTTCATTTATTTTTGCTGGGGTTATAATTTAATCATAGAATGGGGATGTTTCTCTTTCAGAAGTAAAGGAAATTTATAGAACTTTCTCCTCATGTGCAGATTTTAGAATATTAGATAGCTTAGTTCTTGGCAGCTTTAAACAAAAGAAACACAGTTTTTCCTATGGTTGTCAGAACTTCAATTTAGTGCCCCAATTGAGAGAGCCAGGTGTTATGCTTTTGTGGTGACAGTTTTTATACTTGATTATTTCAGGGTGTCCAATGAGTGCAGAACCAACCTGTGAGAGTAAAACATACTCTGTGCCTGCCCACCAAGATCGCGCATATGAATATGTGGAGTGTCCTGTTACGGGTGCTACTGCTAAGAATAAGGACAACCTGGATCCTTCAAATCTGGTAATATATATTGTTTCCATTTTCCTGGAACATTTTATGCAGAAATGCTTTTACAGACTTCTAAAACAATCCATAGGCTGCTAGGACAGATTCTTCTGTCCTTTGAAAACTAAAGTTTGGTTTGCATCTACAATGAAAATCTAGAATGTGTTACTAAATATTGTTTCAGAGAGTACCTGAGAAAGAAAACAATGATTACAAAGAGCCAGAGTAGCTTTACTAGGAATAAGCCATACCAAATGAATATTTTCTCATGTGAAAGAGTTATTAGACGGTAGCAAGAAATTCCTTAAAAAGCATAGGTAGAGGTAGTAAGGTGTTTTGGTTGGCAGGAACCTTGTAGGTATCTTATAAATTTGGGGTGCTTCTTCAGGTGCTATTAGGGGCCAGCCACATGTTAATTGCTAGGATAGTACAGTGTCATTTGACTGACATCCAATTTAATGCCATCAAGAAATGAGGATGAGGTACCTGTGGCTTCTCTATATTTTATGATAGCCATACAGCATAAGGAATTGTAGTGTCATGTTTGGAATCACATTTTAGTAGAGAGACAGACAGAGTTAGGCTTGTGCTTTAGAGAACCCTAAATCAAGAATGTTTAGAAATTTTAGTGAACCAAGCACACTTGAAGGAACTAGGAATAGTCTTAGGAAAGAGAGATACAATAGCAGTGTCCACATTGAGAACTGACAAACTGTGGTCCATGAGCTATATCTGGCCCTCCATCTAGCTTTTCTTGTCATTTTTGAGACTTTCAAGCAAAGTACCATGCACTCTTTTCCTTTGTCCTCATAACAGCTTCATGTGATCAGTGTTTCTAATGTCCTTGTTGTAGAACTGAAGATACTGGGAGTGAGAGAGTGAGCAGTTTGTCCCATACCACTCAGCTTGGAAGTGGCAAAGCTAAACTGAAGCCCATCTGCCTCAGATTTGTGTCCTTCAAAATACTAGTGGTGACAAAGCAGGCAATCAGTGCAGAGCTTGCCATACAAAGCTCTCCTGCTACTGTTATTCGAAGTAGGGGCCATGTTATGGCTGATACTTTTATTTTTTTCCATCTTTTTTACTGGTGCACTGTAATTATACATAATGGCAGGATGCATTGTTACATATTTGTAGGTGCACATGATATAACCATATAATTTGGCCAATATCATTCAACTATTAATCTGTATCTGTTAGGAAATCCTTCATACTTCTAATACAAAAAGAAATTCTAGCCAGTTTTCAACCTGGGGTGCTTGGCAGAGGACAGTTGACTTATGTCTGGAGACAGTTTTGGTCCCCACAACTGGGCAGGAAGGGTATAACTGGGTAGAAGCTGAGGATAATGCTAAATAACCTACAGTGGTCAGTGTAACAGAACCCCTTAACCAAAAATTATCCAGCTCCTAAAGTCAACAGTACTGAGGGTGCAAGACCCTGGCTTAGGCTGGCTGTTAACATAATAGTACTGACTGCTGACCCCGGTATGGGAGAAGGGATTCTGCCACACCTTCTGGTCTTGCACTATTGAAGTGCAAATACTCATTGTGTTCAGTCCAAAGTCTGAAAGCATAAGCAGAATCGTACACATAATGAATGTTTAAAAAGCATTGTATGTATAGTCTGAGATTTTCTTCAAAAGTTCAGAAGAGTGAATAGTCATTTTTGAAAACCTATCATAAAATAAAAAGTTTTTTTTTTTTTGTAACAGGAGTTGAACCCAAGGGGTACTTAAACACAGAGCCACATTCCCAACCTCTTTCTGTTTTTAATTTTTATTTTGAGACAGGGCCTTTGTAAGTTGCTGAGGCTGGCTTTGAACTTGTGATCCTCTTGGCTCAGCCTCTCAAGCCACTGAGATTATAAAAAGGTTTTTTAGAAATGCTTGCAGTTTATTAGTTTTTACTTCTTTGTCCTTGGTGACATTGCTTCTAAATTTGTTCAAAAGAGAAAGAGATCAAAAATTTAACCACAGTATAAAATTACCATTTATGAGAATTGAATCATAGAGGAAAAACAACTTCAGTATTCTGAAGCTTCTGAACAGCCCAAATATCTGAGAGACTTGAAGTTTTGATGTCAGTGGGTTAGTGGGGAACCTGTGCTTTGTGTGTGATCCATTGCTTTCCAGTAGGTACTTAATCATATTCATATATTCTACTTTATATCATATTTCTAGCATTTATAAAACAAATCTACTTACTTTATTTAGATGCCACCACCTAATCAAATACCAGCTCCAGATCAGCCCTTTACATTGTCTACCGTCAGAGAGGAGTCATCCATTCCACGAGCAGATTCAGAGAAAAAGTGGGTTTATCCTTCCGAACAGATGTTCTGGAATGCAATGTTAAGGAAAGGGTAAGTGAATGAGCATATTGTTTAAAATAGAAATTTGCTTGTCAAATTTATCTAAGAATTAAATGTTAGTTTTTTACCTCAAAAACATACAGCAAGTTTTTAATGAGTTAATTAGCTTATAATCAACAGAATTTTCAGACTTGTCAGAATATAGATTCAAGGCCAGCGTTTGAGGTCAGGGTTCTCCAGAGAACTAGAACCAACAGGATTGAGAGAGTAGGACAAGATTTATTTTTCAGGAATTGACTCACGTGATTATGGCAGCTGACAAACTAGATACCAAATAGAGCCAATGGTACAGCTCTAGTTTGAATCTGAAGGCTTGAGAACCAGGAGATATGATGGTATAAGTTCCAGTCTGAAAGCTGGCAGGCTGGAAACCCAGGAAGAGCTGACATTTTAGTGTGCGTCCCAAAACAGGAAAAGACTAATGTTTCAGGTCAAGCTTCTGTTTATGGGAAGATGAGCTCTTTTGTTACATTTAGGCCTGCAACTGATTGCATATGGCCCACCCATATGAAGTAGGGCAGTCTCCTTTACTCATTCTGATGATTAAAGTGTTAGTTTCATTCAGACCACCCTCACTGACATGTACAGAATAATGTTTGGCTACATGTCTGGGTACTCCATGGCCCCATCAAGTTGCACATAAAATTGACCATTATAGCCAATAATATCTTTTTTTCTTTAAAGGAAAGAAACACTAATATAGAATATTCTTTTAGAAAGTTGGGGCATCATTAATCAATGCTATTAACTGAAGAAGTGTTACTTTAAAAATAGATGGTTCCATAAGTCTGGCTCTTGGAAAATTCTTGAAATGAGATTAACCTCATTATTAATCTTTAGTTCTAGTGTTTGTGTGGTAGCTTTGGATTTATAGCACTACTCCATAAGTAAATCTTGAAAATGAGTCTTAGATTCATTGAATTCATAGAAAATGAGCGTTCTTACTTTGCAATTTTATAAATCACTTTATGAATATGTGGATTAACTTTTTGATATTATCAGTAATGTTTGTGACATTTTACCAAATGTTCTTTCATAGGTGGAAGTGGAAGGATGAGGATATTAGTCAGAAAGATATGTATAATATCATTAAAATTCATAATCAAAACAATGAACAGGCCTGGAAAGAGATTTTGAAGTGGGAAGCCCTTCATGCTGCGTAAGTATGTTTGAGAACTTAAAAAAAATCTAGTGTCTTGTATATTTCATATCAACTTTCTACAGTTTTAACATTTCATTAAAATAATTTGCTATTCAAATAAAAAACTTGTAAAACTGGCCTGTTCCAGTGACTTGTTGTGGACAGATTGCCCCTCCATAGTCATCTGAAAAACAGCAACCATTTTTACTAGGCTTGTGGACTTGGTGGGTTCAGGATGCAGAAAAGACAGAGCTCCTCTCTACTCCCTGATGTCTGGGGCCTCAGCTGCCAAGTCAGTGGTCAGGGATGGCTGCGGATGTATCCCTAGGCTGGAGACTTCTGAAGGCTTCACCATTTACTTGTCCAGTAGGTGGTGCTGGCCATCTTTCAGACCACCCTGCTCATGGCTTCTAAATGTGACTGTTTTGGCTTCCTCACGTCATGGTTGCCAGGATCCAGGAGCTAGAGTTCCAAAAAGCACCAAACGAAGCTGTGTCTTCTTTTCTGACCCAGCCTCAGAAGTGCCATAGTGATACAAGCCTGCCCAGGTTCAAGGGGAGGGAACAGAGATCCCACCTCTCACTGAGAATAGTTTCACAGTCCATTAAAAGCAGAACACATGGAAAGAGAGGTACTAAAATGCTGTCTGTCCTAAGCCAGATGGGAAGATGCTTTTGTTCCCTCAGCATTTATTGAATCCTCATTAGGAATAACCCTAAAAAGATGTCTTAACATGGGGTCCCTTTTCTCAGGAAGATTTGGTAAATGTGGTCATGTATATGCTTGTGGTGATAGGACTTGTGTCTGTAGATTCCAGTGCTTCTCAGCACCTTCTGGAAAGTTTGATACAGCCCTGCATGCTGGGCCCCACCTCAAGGTGTCTGACTCAGTCAATCTGGGGTGGCACCCAGATTTGGATTTCTAGAGCAATGCTGATGCTGCTGGTTCCAGGGAGTCCACTTGTGGAAGAATAGGGGTGGGGCTTATCAGCCCAAGAACCAGATCATATCATAATCTGTGGCTTGCACTTCAGATTCCTTACAAAATGTGATCGATTTGTTTCTCAGCTAAAATTCATTTATTGATTTAATTTATGGTTTTTTTTTTTTCAGTTTGTTTTTAATATTTGCCCTCTGCAGTTCATTAGTGGCATTCCTGGGTGTCACTGGCCAGGCCTCAGGCCTTTGAGGGGAAACAATGCTGCAGCCACATTGCCTGTCAGTAATCCATAGCCTGAAGGAGCCACACTCCCAGCCTGCTAATGAGGGGAGCCACAAGTGTCTGCAGTGACCTTGGTTGAAAGTGTGCTCTAATTAAAACCTCCTGCTCATTACTTACAGCGTGATCACATGGGGCAAAGGCAAGAGAGCAGAGGGAATTTTAGTTCATCAGCTTCAGCTCCCTCTCCAGTCATTTTACAGAGTTTTGGCAAAATTAGGTAGGCCTTTAAAAACCTATGTCAAGGTCTCCAGGAGAGTTTGCCTGGATCGAATTTACTTGGCCTTGACCCTCTTGAGCAGAGAAACTAAGGAGTAGATCCTAAAAGGAAAACTCAGTAACTCATGGTCCTTAAATAGGGCTCCTTATGCTTTGAATGCTTTTTTTTTCCTTTGCACTTAGACACATCAAGATGGAAGCCTGTCTCAACAGGGGAAGCAGCTGACAAGTTAGGGGGCCTCATGCCTTGTCTGCCTACGCTGATTCACTGGGGAAGCAGCTCTGTATCTATTGTACAGGTGGACCGTGCCCTCCATGAGGGCAGGGTCTTGTGAGTACT
Source organism: Geosciurus inauris (assembly GCA_004024805.1). Taxonomy (NCBI): domain Eukaryota; kingdom Metazoa; phylum Chordata; class Mammalia; order Rodentia; family Sciuridae; genus Geosciurus; species Geosciurus inauris. The sequence continues at coordinate 12,890 of PVHX01026359.1, forward strand.
GCTGTACCCCAGTGCCAGCAGAAGGCTGAATCCTCAACCAGGGTTTGTGGGCAGAGTAAGTGGATTCTCTAACTAGAACCTTGTCACCCTTCAGTTTACATATATTTATTTACTTAAGGAGTGGTTCCAGCAATCATTACTACTAGTTCCTAGGGATTCATCCACCATTTTCTTTCTTCATAATGGCTGTTATCCCACAGTGGCCATAGGGGATTGGTTCCAGCACTCCCCAGTGATACCTAAGCCATTGAATGCTCAAGTCTCATATAAAATGGCATAGTTTTTGCATATAACCTATGCACATTCATGGATACTTTATATCGTCTCTAAATGACTTGTAATAGATAATGCAGTGTGAACGATATGTAAATAGTTGTTATACTGTATTGTTGAGGGAATATTGACAGGAAAAATGTCTACATGTTCAATACAGATGAAGTTATTTTTTCAAATATTTTCAATCTGCACTTGGTGGAATCTGCAGGTGTGGAGCCCATGGATTCAGAAAGCCAACTATACAGGATTTTCATGTTTGTCTGACAAATGCCCGATGCTCTATGCAAAAGAGGAGCAATATACACAATATTAACACTTCCTAGTTTTTTCTGAGGATATGCCTACCTCCCTACCCTAAATGGAAGGGCTTTGGAAGTGCAGAAGTCTGGAGGAAGTTGGGGGAGTGAAAGACACCCATAAAGAGGAATATTTTCAATAAATAGGAACATTTTATTTGAATTGGTTTAGATGCTGCTATATCAATGCAATATTATGTGAAATGCATACAGGAATATGTGTATTACTGAAAAACTGAAACATCATCCTTGTCAAAGGAAAGAAAGTATTTTAATAAGCTTTTCTTCTTTGGCATTTTCCAGGGAGTGTCCTTGTGGTCCATCATTGATCCGATTTGGAGGGAAAGCAAAAGAATATTCACCAAGGGCAAGAATTCGTTCCTGGATGGGGTAAGTGTCAGTGCCAAAATGTTACTTTGCTTTCCTTAGATCAGGGTCAACTTTTTCCTTGGCACCAAAGAGTCTAAGAACTGCAGTGCCATCCTCTGAAACTCAGTATTCAGCTATAGATTTCTTTCTCACCTTGACGTTTGCTCCTTGATGGGTAGATGTATTAAGGTATAGTGGCTAGCTTAACTATTTAATTGTCTGAGGATGCAATTGAGTTCTCTTCTATTTCCTTGGATCCGTCTTTCATGCCTCCTGTGATCTTTGGGACCATCTGCTTGGTGTTCCTACCTTCTCTCCTAGTGTAGTTCATTCATAGCCCACACTTGAATTTCTGCAGTCTCTCAGCTGACCTTCCTGGCCCAGGTCTCTTTCCTGTGAACCTTATTCCTTTGTAAGGGAATGAGTAGTCATGTGACCTGGGCTCATCACAGTCATTTAGTGCCATGTTCCCTTAGCCCTGTAGACTGATTCTCTGAGCCTCACCTTCCCAGTTAGGCATTGGCTGTTGAGAGCAGGCATGTGCCGCTTCTCAGCTTTTCTCACTGCTAAACCAGCACCAAATGCCCAGCCAGTGATTTATACTCACTAGCATGCTTTCATTCCAGGTATGAGCTGCCTTTCGACAGGCACGATTGGATCATCAACCGTTGTGGCACAGAAGTTAGATACGTGATAGATTACTACGATGGTGGCGAAGTCAACAAGGACTACCAGTTCACCATCCTGGACGTCCGCCCTGCCTTGGATTCATTTTCAGCCGTATGGGACAGAATGAAAGTTGCTTGGTGGCGCTGGACATCATAACTACTGTTTTGTTTGTGATGCAAAGTATAAATTATTTTTTTTCCTGAGAAATACATTAAACTATTTTCCCCAAACTGAATTGCACTCATGATATAACGGGAACTTCAAATGGGTAATCACACTTCATTCTCCACTTAGCAAAGGAACCCTGCTCCATTCAATTTTGAGCTGCATTTTGCCTCCTGGTTTATAACATATCATTCTATTTTCTTCCCGTTTACTTTAAGTGGGAAGCGGTCCCTCGGTTTGTCTGTTAGCTGCAATATTGCCTGTGTATTTCATCTAGAAAAGCCTGAAAAACCTCTGAAAAAGAGCTTTTAGAAAGTGAGGAAAACTGCTTTTTCTTACTGTTATCTCAGGAATATTTGAGAGGTAAAACCTGAAAGTCAATGTACTGCTCATGAGCTTTTATCTGGTCAAACCTTTTAACTAGAATCTTTTATTATAAATAAGCAATATCTTTTTAAAAAGAGACTATTATTTCTGAAGTCCCTACAATTTAGTAGAGACCCTGAACAAAATGCAAAGCCATACCTTTGCACTCAGCAAGACTAAGGCATGTCTTGGCTCTCTAAATTCTCATTTATATGCCTTTTTCAGACTGGGCCTTGTTAAAGAAGTTTCAACTCACCATGAGGTGCTGATACATATTTTTAAAATATGTTCTTGTTGTTCTGATATGTAATTCTGCTCTCGCAAAACAGGTCTCTTCATTGCCCCTGGAATTTCAAGTTATTCCAACTTTGAGTCCCATTCCTTCTTCCATTGGAAGCCTTACCCCTGGTTGGCCTAATCCACATTTAAAAGCCTAGCTCAAGTCACAGTGCCAGTGATTATATTTAGCTGAGTATTAACATTCACAAGAAGAGTATTTTTCTCAGATGTAGTATGTTTGCATCAATTCACTGTCTCAATTTTTGTTTTAAGGAAGCTTTAAGCTTGGTGTCAAAATTCCTTGTATCAGTAACCCAAAAACTGGTTGTTCTAATTATAGCAGCATGTTACAAATGACTGTTTTGTAAAGTGTTGATAATATTAAATCCTTTTATTTATCCTGAATACTGTAGTGTTAAATTAGTGGGTAGAATTGGAAGTCTGTGAGTGATTATTTTGGTATGGATTTCTTGGATGTGTCAGTTTTGTGTGGAGTTTCAAAAATCCAACAAGCTTAAGTTCTACATATCAGAATATTTGTACATTTTTAAATAAAGCTGATAGTTAACAGGTTTGGAAAATCAGAGTAACCTTATAATTTTTCTTCAGACATGCAGTCTCTACAGAAGTAATGCCAGTTTTCCTACTTGGGTCAGATATTTTCTCAGCTGATCACATATTTTTTAAACTATAGAGGAAAATATTTATTGTTGGCTTTTTTCCTGGTCCTAGGTGCTATTGATTGAACATAGGACCAGGCATTATGAGAAACAACATTGTAACTAGAAACTGAAAATTAAGCCATATGCAAAAGGTTTTAGCCCTGTTACAGGGCTGTAGTCTTTTTTGAAACAGACAATCTTGAAAGTAAACTGTCAAGTGAACTTGATGACAAGGTCAATAGTTTAATACACCCTTTCACCATTTCAAGAAAAGACTGTATAGCTTACTGGGTACTCAAAGCTGCTGTGTGTCTAGATTACACTTGATTGTGTCTGGGATCAGGACTTATCTGCTCTGAATGGAGTTTTCACATATAACTTGAAATTAATTTTGGATCATCTTTGGGGTTTTAAACCAAGTCTCATGGAAAAATACTATTAAGAATTAGAACACATTACATCAGGCAAAGTATTAGATGGGGGTTCAAACTGGGATTACATTTTAACATTCAGTATTCCTATTCAGTAGCTAACACTCATGAATATGCATATCTGCCCTTTGCATCTCACTGAGAATACAATATTGAAGAAGGTACATCCTCTACCTGCAGGAAACTCAGTGTTTTGGAGGCAAGTCTGTAAATGAAATGATGGAATTAGTAGAATTCCAGTTGAAAGAACACATAATGAGAGGGGTGTAAATTTGCATGAGAATTTTTTATTAACTTCCTAAGTTGCCAGTATGGGTATTGCTCCCTAATGAAAGCAACACAATCTGTATTTCCTGTCTCACCTTTGCAGTGACTATGGGAATTGTTCATAAGTTTGAGGCTGCTTGTGTGGTAAGAATGCCTGTCTGGGCTGGATGAGGTGGTGCACGTCTGTAATCCCAGCGGTTTGGGAGGCTGAGGCAGGAGGATTGTGAGTTGAAAGCCAGCCTCAGCAAAAGTGAGGTGCTGAGCAACTCAGCGAGACCTTGTCTCTAAATAAAATATAAAATAGGGCTGAGGATGTGGCTTAGTGGTCAAGTGCCCCTGAGTTCAATCCCTGGTACCCACCCTCGCAAAAAATGCATGTCTGGAAGGCAGACAGCTTGTTTGGAGTCTTTGCTCTGCCCTTTACTTGCTGTGTGATCTTAATGTCTCTGCACCTCAGGTTTTGCCGCTGTCAAGTGAGAATAATTGAACAGACCTACCGGACTTGTCTTGCATGTTCTGTGTGATAAGGCCTGAGAGCACTGTTCTCCATCACTATGTGACCAACAAGAAATAAAACGAGATTGTACAGCAGGGATAGAAATAACAGTGCTGACATATACTCCACAGTCTAGCATCTTCTGACTCTAATTCCCCTGAGAAGATTCTATTTAGGAGGCTAACAACAGGCTCTATTCCTGATTTTTGCCAGTTTTAAGTATTAGCAGGTATACGGGTGCCTGCTGTAAGCAAGCTCGTGTTATTTAAAATCACCAAAGGGGATCTTCAAAAAATAGATAAACATGACAGAGACATTTGGTTTCCTTCATATGCAAATTCCCACTTGACAAAAATAAAGAGTATAATTAAGCTCTTGTGTTTCCTTATCGAAAATGTAGCACTGTGAATGCAGAAACCAAGTCTGTAAATAGTAAGGGATGCTTAGGAAGTGTTTAGAAGAGAATTACTAAAAATATTGCCATGAAGCTAGACAGGACTGAGAAAATACTGTATAAATCCAGAATAATTCTCTCCCTCCTTTGCAGTGGTTTCTTAAATTTCCTTTAAGAGAATGAACTGGAGTTGTAGATGATGCATGATGGATAAGGCTCATGTAAGAATGAAGTGGCACTACTGACCCACAGCATCCCCAAAAGTAAATGGCTCAGTGTTGAAAGATTAGTGAATAATGTGCTACGTTTATGTGCTAAACTCTAATGCATAATCATTTTGATTTCCTGTTTCAGCTGGAGTTTTTTAAGCATGGTTCTACATCGTTCATGCAAAGATTGCCTTAGAGCATTATTTAGGATCTTTCTGCCTTTCTCCCTTTTGTGGTTTCCCCAGCAAGCTGCTTCTCAAACTTCTATGTAGATCAGAATGCCCTGGAAGGCTTATTAAAACACAGATGGCTAGGCACCAGCCCAGAGTTTCTGATCCAATAGGCCCAAGGTGGCAGGGAATTTGCCTTCCTAATGAGCTCCCAGGAGATGCTGCTGCTACTGGTCCAAGGGACCACAATTTGAACCTCACTTTCCTCTGCTGAGTTCTTTCAGCTTCCACCCACCCCTACCATCTTTACAGTTACCACATATTCACTTAGCCTTGGGTCAAGGTTCCAAGCAGGAGATGTGAATGCAAATATTCAATAGAAATACCATTTTTCCAATTTTGCTTATTCCCTATTTCTTCCCTGGAGTCTCCCTTCTCCCCTCAGTTCTGAAGGTTGCATAATTTTACCATATTTTTTAAAATAATTTTTTAGTTGTCAATGGACTTTATTTATATGCAGTGCTGAGAATCAAACCCAGTGCCTCACACGTGCTAAGCAAGCACTCTACCACTGAGCCACAATCCCAGCCCCCATATTTTAATAACTTTTCATTGCAAAGTTCATCTTCTCCCATGACTCTTGTAGGTGATGACAATGGGCAGAATGACAAAGGGGTGATGATGATGGTCCCCCCAGAGTGACTCATACTGTGTGCTGCTTCTATATGAAATTGTGGTCTCAAGAGGAAAACACTTTGGTGGTGGCTGCTCCCTGATCAGCTCAGGTGTTCTGGGTTGTTCCCGAGACTTGACCTTTGCTCACCATATTAGTTTGCTGGGGCAGCTGTAGCCAAGTGCTACAGATGTAGATTAAACAACAGAAATTATTCTCTCACAGTTCTAGAGGCCAAAAGTCCAAGATCAAGGTGTTATCAGGGGCATGCTCTCTTTGAAGTTCCTTGGGAAAGATCTGTTCCAAGTCTTTCTCCCAGCTTCTAATAAGTTCTTTGGCTCTTGGCAACATAATGCCAGTTTTCATATGGTGTTCACCTGTATGCATGTCTGTCTCTGCACCCCGATTTTCCCTTTTGTTAGGACACCAGTTATGTTAGATTAGGGTCTCCCTTCAATGCCCTCATCTTAACCCCTATTTCCACATAAGGTCACATTCACAGGCAGTGGGGGTTAGAAATTCAACACATTTTTAACCAGGGAGTGTATGTGGGGGCGGGGGTGGGAGCAACACAATTCAAACTCACGTTAGCAGAATAGCTGTGAAAAAATTCATCCAGATCTAGCTCATCCTCTGGTGTCTGAGCCCCATCACTGCTGAATTGGTCATCTCCTTTGAGTAGATCAAGGAACTTTGCCTCCACTCCCAGAGGACATTTGTTTCACTCATTAGCCCAACATTGATCCCAAGGGAGGGCTTGCTGCCTGATGCCCGTAGAGGACAATACTGTTGTACCAGATATTTGCAAAAAGGAAAGTTTTTGTTGAAAACCAACTGACAAGGAGGCCGGAGGCACTTTCAAATCTGTCTCCTGGATCAGTTCTTAGCAAGGGAATGAAAGCACTCTGTGAAAGGGAAAGAGATTGATTGGCTGTAACTGGGTCTTGACAGAATAGTCTGCACCTGCTTCACCAGCTCAGGTGGAACTTGTGGATCATCCTGCCACTTTTGACAGCACCCCTTGCTTTCTAATCTAGGTCAGCAAGTTCCCCCTTTTCTTGTGCCTCTGGTTCACCCAGGAGAAACGTGTGTTCCACAAAACTCTTAAGGTCATTTTAGCTCAGGTCCTCGAGTTTTGCATCTATATATCCTGGAAACAAGCTTGCACAATTTTAGAAGCAGGGAAGTTTTTTATGACTTGGTTAAAACATTACATTTAGTCTTGGGACTAGGCAGGTGCCTTAGTCTGTTTGGGATGCTATAACAAAACACCATAAACTGGAGACATTAAACAGACATTTATTTCCCATAGTTCTGGAGGCTGGAAGTACAAGATCAAGGTGTGGCAGATTAGGTGTATGACAAGGGCCCTCTGCCTCAGATGGCACTTCTCCGCATGTCCTCACATGGTAGAAGCAGCAAAGGAACTCTCTGGGGTGTCTGGCACTAATCCTACTCCACTATCCTCATGATCTAATCACTCCCCAAAGTCCCCACCTCCCAAATACCATCACCTTGGGGTTATAAATTCTGAGAGGACACAAACATTCAGAACCATACCTTTAAATATAGTACTGGAGAAATTGTAACAAGAAATGTGAATAAAAATAGGATGGCAGAGATAAAAACACAGAAGGGAAGAAGAGTGTGGGAGGAGAAGAATGGAGTGGGTTTTGCGTATCAGAAACATTATCCATGCTCTGGAATGGAGCAAAGTGTTTCTGCTTTACTTTTGGAATTATATTCATATGGGAAGGAGCTCTGTGGTGGCGCCAGGAGCCTGTTCTCCCACTCTCACCTTGCTGCTGGCTTGTGAAACCACCCCAGGCCATGACTCTTTTACCTCCTTGCCCCCCAGGTTGCTGGCCTAGACTACAAAGGAATTCCTGTTCTGAAATTGCTTATTTCTAATCCAGCAAGGAATGTGACCAGGGCTGGCTGCATTGTTTACAGGGTCCAGTTGAAAAGGCAATGGTGGTGGGGCGGGAAGGGGGGGTGCTTGTTGAAAAACTGAAAATTTCAACAAGGCATTACCAGAACATTCAAATAAGCAACTGCAAAGGTCACATGCCATATGGCCAGCCCTGACTGGAACTGTAACATCCCTCATATCTGCCAAGTTCTCCCTAACACGTTTTCTTCACTTCCCAAAGCTCTTTCTCAGCAGGGTGTAGTGGCACACGCCTGTAATCCCAGCACTTTGGGAGGCTAAGACAGAAGAATTACGAGTTCAAAGCCAGCCTCAGCAACGGCGAGGCGCTAAGCAACTCAGTGAGACCCTGTCTCTACATAAAACACAAAATAGGGCTGGGGATGTGGCTCAGTGGTCGAGTGCCCCTGAGTTCA
>PVHX01026360.1:0-20971 GCA_004024805.1 Geosciurus inauris
AAATATGAAACATATCTAATGGTAACTAATACAGTGTAAACAATGGCTTCATTTTCTCTTACCTGTGTAATGTAAATTTTTTTAAAAAATCATAATCATATCTTAGAGTAAGGTTGTTATGACTTTAAATATTCTGCTAATCAGAAAACCCAAATAGTCCCTCTAGTTTTAAACACCAATTTTTTTTCTTTTTTCTTCACTTGCCTTTTGGGAGAATGCTGAAATAGACATATTTTTCATAAGTTCTCTTCTTCTGCTATTTAAATATACACACACAATTTTTAAAAACTAGCACTTATCACTATAAATTAACAAATGGCAATATTAAGAATTAATAAATACTAGTAAAGAGCCTGAATTTTGAAATTTTAGGTAATGACATAACCAACTCTAGAATCCGGTATCTAGGAATGAAGCTTAGAGGTAAAGTGCCCCTGGTACCATGACCAAAAAAAAAAAAAAAAAATTAAAGGAAAAAAGAAGGATACCCGCTTACATAAGTATAATGTATAACGTAGATGTAGTTATTATCAAAATCAGGATATTTCTGTCTAATCTACAGACATTCTTTAGATTTTATCTATTATTTCAGTAATGTCTTCAAAGTCAAAACAAACAAAAAACAAAGGCCAAGATCACATATTGTGTAAAGTCATTTCTCTTTGGATTATTTGCATTTAAAATAGCATATGTTTTCAGGAAAGTAGGAATATTTTGCAGGTATGTAGATATCCAGTTGCCACTCAAAATCTTGCCTGTTTGTTTTATCACTCATATATGAGTTTTACCTGAGTTGATTACATATGCTCCTCAACTTATAGTGGGAATTTCTCCCAACAGATCCAGGTTAAACTGATAATATTAAAATAAAAAAATGCACTTATTTTGGTTTTTATGTAGACTGTCCCCCAAAGTCTCATGTGTACAGAAGTGCAGCTTTTAGACAATGATTACATCATGAGACCTCTGACCTCATCAATGGATTACTGGGAGGTGGGACTCAGGTGTAGGAAATACATCACTGGTGTGCCCTGGAATGCCTTATCTTCCTTCAGGTCCTTCTTCTCTCCCTCCCTCTGTCTCTGTCTCTGTCTCTTTCACTCTCATTTCTAGCTGCCATGACCTGAGCAGCTTTCCTCTGCCACCCACCATCTTCTTTCATGATGTTCTGCCTTATATCAGTCCCACAAAAATGGAGCCAGGTAAGCATGGATGTAAACCTCTGAGACTGTGAGTCAAAATAAACTTTTCCTCCTTGGTCACAGCAACACAAAGCTGACTAATGACACTTAACACACCTAACCCATTGAACATTGTAGCTTTGCCTTGCCTGCCACAAATGTGTTCAGAACACTCATAGCAGCCAAAAAAAAATTTTTTTAAATCATCTAACACAAAGCCCATTTCATAGCAAACATCAAATATCTTGTGTATCCACATAGTTGGGTGTTTAAAACACAGCAAGACATTCAAAAAATGCTGGCAACTCAGTACATTTTGTGGTACAGCTGTTGACCTTCAGGACTGCTTGGCTCCCTGAGAGCTGAACTCTGCTGCTGCCCAGAACCATGAGAGAATATCACACTGCATACCATAAGGATATGAAATGGATAATATTGCAAATATTAGATCAGAATCCAATCTTTGAAGTATGATTTCTGTTGAATGCATACAATTTCTGTACCATCATAAAATAAAAAAAGCATAATCACTGTAATTGGGGGACCATCTGTATTTTTATGATAGCTGCCAAATAATGATTTCTGAATTTAATCATTTCCAAGATTCCTCCAAACTCTGAAGTATTTACTCTGTCTCTATGTATTTGTCATAACTGTGACCAGCTCATAGGTTAGAAAAGTATGAGTAAGGAGAGAAGAAAGAGTGATCACTTGCAAATATTAGGTAAAATACTAGACAAAGACACCAGACAAGCAAATAACAGGATATATTTGTTTTAAGAATATAGGAGGTAGGTGGCACATTCAGAATATATAACAGAGAGATCAGAAACATTTCTCAAGACAGAAATTCCAAGGTTCTGGATCTACATCTCACTATTGGACTCAGGGCTATTCATGATAATGTAGGACTAAATACATTTGCATCAGATACTTAGAAACATCATTGACTCCTGTTGAACCCACACTACTGCACATTTGAATGTAACATGATACTTGTCCTGCATGTATGTGCTAGCAAGCACCTCAGTCTTATCAATCTCAGCACTGTGTAATTATATAACATGATTATCAGATACAATATACAGTAAACTCAGAAGTTACAAAACCCTCCACATTGATCTCAGACTTGCATTTCATGGTTTTAGCTCTGACTACATTCCTGTACTAGGTACAATAAAATAAAAGGAAAGGAATCCATTTTTCAGCATTCTCATGGAATCAAGAATTCTGTTATCTGCTTCATTCATAACTCAACTTATATTTTTATGGCACCCAATATAGTATTAAAAGTTCACATTTTCTACAAAACATTATTTCCTTGTATTCTTAACTATCCAGAGTACCTGAAATAAAAAGGCCTGGGACCAGAATACTTTTAAAACATAGTGGCTTTGCCTATTAAAATCATATTATTAAATCTCATTGTGTTCTTCAAACAGTCACCTGTGAGCACATGGCATATGGAGTAACTTTGTCTTAAACTCACTATGGCAATACTTTTATTTAGGTGAATAGCAAACCCCTTACTTAGGGAACATTTGTAGAAAATAGTTACAGAGTAGTGTGTGGTATTGTGATATGTTTGAACAGACAAAATTACCTGTACAGTCAGAGTGAAGGAGATTTTGGGTAAGGAGAATGCAAAGCCATAAACACTACGTACAGAGTTATAAAAGTGAGCACTCTCATTATGAGTTAGAATGACTGTGCTTCATTCAATTGGTGTGACAGAAACACAAGACCTTAAAGAAATGAAAATCAATAGGGTAAGCATATACTGGATTATATATATTATCATTCAATATATTTATCAACTCTTCTGTACAATAATGTACAATAATTAGGATCTGGGTGTACATGGGTACAAAAATTGAACATGGACCCTGCTTTTAAGAACCATAATCAAATGAAGAAGAAACCCTTAAGTAAAACTTGGAGACTATGCTGTCATCACTGCAAATTTCTAAATACAGAAAGAAAAAGGAATATCTGAAATTTATCTATAAAAGAAGAAACAAAGTGTAGGTAAATTCATTACCAGAATATGACAGTCTAGTACTTTATGAATCTCTTGACAGTATATTTCTCATGAGTGAATTCAAAATCGAGAGTCACCATTTATGGGCTCTGGGCTACCCACACATCCTGACTTGCATCCTGACAGGACTGATATCGAGATTATCTCCTTTCTCTCATGTCCACTCTGTCCACACTCTTACCTCCCAGAACCACCGGATCTCTCACATAATCTTTGCAAAAACAATCAGGTTAAAATTATATCATGTGCTGGGTGGGCCCTGTGAATACTGAGAATATTATTTTGATGAGAATACAATATTCAGCAAGCAATTTATTGTTTATGGAATTTTTAATGTACTGGGATGGTAGTGTGAAAATTGTATAATTCCACTTTGGAAACTAGTTAAGAGCCTCCATGTTGGAGAAGTTCAAATTTGGAAGTACTGGGGTTGGGATTGTAGCTCAGCGGTAGAGCGCTTGCCTCGCATGCGTGGGGCCCTGGGTTCGATCCTCAGCACCACATACAAAGAAATAAAAAAATAAAGATATTGTGTCCATCTACAACTAAAAAAATATTTAAAAAAAAAAAAAACAAATTTGGAAGTACTAGAGCTGTCCATCAAGAGCTAGCCTTGACAATAGCTGCAGAAGGAACCATGACCCCCAGATAAGACACCCAGGCCTTGGAACATGATGGGTGTCATGTTGTGAAAAGAATTTTGGACTCTTAATTTCTTAAACCCTAACAAAGGTATATTTCACATTTGTGTTTTCATTTCTTTCTGAAAATTTAAGAAAAATTGTATTCCAGGATTAATACTTCTATATAGTATCTAGACATTATATTTTGTATATCTAACTCTTTTATGCTTATTTGTAGCTGCTTCTATAGAATGATATCAAATATCATGGCCAAATTTGATTTCTGAATGGAAGTAGATTAGAGACGTAAAAACACATATTTGGCTGGGGCTGAACTTTGCCCCGACTTAAGTCATTTTATGCTGTGCCCTGAACAGAGAGGCCAGCAGCATGGCCTGATGAATGATCCCGACAGCTCTCTCTAGGTTGCCTGCCAACAATTGCCTTGTTTTTCCTCCCTGTACAGAGGGAAGGTGCTGTTGATCTGGGTTTAGAAGAAGAGAGATAAGGAAAGTATTCTCTTGTTTTCTTAATATATTTTAGTATTAATCAATATTTAATTTTGATCTTTAATTTTATAATTGAGTATTTCTCAATTTTAGGACTTAGAAATGAGGAAGTGGGCCAAAATGTGGTTTGTTAGGCATCCTCAGTATACATGATTACATTATTCTATTTTCAGGTTGTTACGTTACTTCACACAGCCAAAGCTGCTTATTGGTGAATGGATGGATTTCTGAAATAGGATTCAGTAACTTTGTTTAAGAATAATTCTTTATCAATAGAACTATTTCTGTGACTATGATACCGCCCAGGAGAAATCAGTGTCTCCCAATTTCTCTTCCACTTTTAGAGTAAGGACATTAAAACGTGCTTATATGCCAGATCAGAAATTAAAGTACATGTTTAACTTACCACACTCCTATTCTGCAGATCATCCAGTAAGTTCACTGCTCTATTTATCAATTACATGTGTTTTCTCACTATCATCTACTCTCTTTCCCAATTGCACTACCTCATTTCCCAGGGTGATGATACCTCTTAAGTGAATCCCAGAAACTTCTCTACTCTGTCCAGCTTCCTGTCCATGCTGACTCATATCAACTATTTAGAATACCATCTCAATACATTGCTCACTAACAGAGCTCCACAGTATTCAGTATGATGTACAAATGTCACAGAAAGATAGGGCATATTGCACGAAGACTTTCTAGTCACATGCCCATGTATGGAACTAACTTGAGGTTTCCTGAACACATGGTGCCACACATCCAAGAGCATTTAATAAATGTCTCCTGAATTCTCCAATCTATACTCCTCTCCAACAGTGTATGTTGCTCCATCCCAAATCTGGGGTACATTCCTCCTCTGTGTCTAGCTTGTATGCACTGGTACTCATGGGCTTCCCTCAGCTGCATACTTTAGAATGAGAAATATAGAAATAGGTTGTTCCCAGAGTCCTTGCTTCCTTACTGTGTGGCATTGATTGAGAGTTGGATTCCCAGAGTCATTTCTCAGAAATGAGTTGGATTTCCAGAGCCACTACTTTCTCACTGTGTGACCCCAGGCCTGTCCATTCAGCTTCTTAGATTTTAGTTTCCTCCCCTTTAGTTCTGAATAATAACACCTTCCTCATATAGATATTGGTAGAAGTAGGTAATATGTTTTAAGAACGTATCATAATGGAAACTTACATAGCTAAAATGGTAAATATAAATATTTTATTCCCTTCTCACTCCTTCTCAGCCAGGTAAGAGATCCTTGGTGGACTTGAAAGTCGTAAACTCCTAGTGCAATGCCTTCAGATGACGGATATTCAGGAAATGGTCAATGAAGTAATGAAATGTGCTCACTTGAAAGTACAATAGTTAGTACTAGAGATTGGGAAAAGTCAGTGTTGGAGGAGGCTGCAAACAGGGAGGTTGGATTTGATCAGTGCACATTATATGCATGTATGGAAATATCATACTGAACCCCATTAATGTGTACAACTAATGCGCTAATAGTATTTTTAAAAAACTGCAGGATTTTTAGGTAATTTAAAAGTGGCCATGGAAGGATGTTCACCAGGGATCAAATCATGGGAAAGGAATTCTTTTGGGGAGAAATAGAAGTGATGTACAATATCGTTGTAGTGCCAGACGAGGCAAGACCCGGGCTAAGAAACAGGAAGCAGGTTTATTTGACTGCAGTCGGTTCAGAGGGCACAGCTTTCCCTGAAATCAATTAATTCTCCTGAACCCCGAGTTCAGGTAGTTGCAGAATTTTATACCTGGCATGTAAGGGGAGGGGCTCAGAAGTTTACAATCTGCAGAAGTTCACACAAAAGCAGCCTTTTCTTTTACTGTTGTGGGCAAATTAACACTTCAAGGACAGCACCTGAGAAGGGGAGAGCTGCTTCTCTCCTTTTTCCTCCCCCTGCCAGCTGTTACCATGGAGCCCAATTAGTAATATCTTCTCTTATCTCTGAAATGTAAACATCTCTGTGAAGCTCAGGCCCAAGGCCAGAGGCTTTGTTAAAGGATCTGTCCTTCTTGTTACACTTTGCATTTACAAACTTGCTTTCCATTTAAAAAGTCTCATAAACCATTATATTGTTACTACACTAGATAGTCCAAAAATGTTTTTGAAAAGCTAGTAAGGGGGTGCTCAGCACCTAGCGTGCTGATCTCTTTCGGTCAAGCAAGAGAGAGCAACAAGAAATAGGAACTTTAACTACATTGAATTCTTCCGTAGAGACTCTTTTGCTGATAGTCTTAAGATTATTTATGGTGCAGGTTTCTGGAAAAGCTTAAGATTTTCTGTAGAGGAGGGAGTGCCACTATAATATAAAGAGTGTGTGCCAAGCTCTTATGGGATATTTACTCTTTCAAGAACTCAGGAGCCCATGAAATATATGGGAACAGGTAACACCCAGGAGAGGCACTCCTCCTGCAGGGCAGCTGAAGCACATGCACAAGCATCTTGTGTAACTTCTAATTAGTGTCAGTAAAATAATCTAATGCGGTGAACATTTGATGTTAATCAGAAGAGATAAGGATACCTCTAATGAGAACAAAAATATTAATGTCATATATTGTCCTAAAGTCAATAATGCCAAAAAAATCTAACAATAGTTCGGTGTCTAAAATGAGTTACTATTGTGCACCTCTCTGTAGAAATCTGTGCCTCAAGTTAATTATGTCCCAATACCAAAGATGTTTGTAATAAACTACTTGGTTTTAGAGTTATATACATTTTTGTTAATAAACTAAAATGCAGAACCCAGGCCTTTAAATACAGCACTATGTACTCCAAAAATGCATTCTAATAGATTGTAATGAAAGCATATTTGTATCAATTCCTTAGATAAAACTGATTCTCCTGAACTGCAACTTCACTTTGTAATATCTGCTCTGCCTAACCAATGTCCACATAGCCATGGATAATATGAAATAAAAAGACAGATGTTCTGATTATCAGGTATTAAGGTATTATTATAGAGATGTTATAAAAATAGGTAATTCTGTGTAAGTTGAATCAGGAATAATGGTAGCACTGACTTGTGTATGTACACTAGAAAATTTAAAATTACAATTGCTATTTGTGAAGAACATTTTAATATTGGAACAATATACTGTATATTATACTTCTAACTTTTGTTATAATTGTTTTATCTATTAATGGATACAGATTCTCTCAGAACAAGACCATTCAACTCATGCATTCATAAAATATGATTTTGTTCTTTATTTTCAAAGCAATTAAATGGTTCACATTTTTACTTTTCAAAGCAAATATAATAATTAATTATTTTAATACCACAGTTTTATATATGCAATTCAATTTATTGTTATCATGTTAAAATAGATTGTCAAAACTACAACATTTTATGAAAATACTAAAGTAACTACACAGATGAAATGTTTTAACTATTACTTAAAGGTAAGAGAGAATCAAAGCATATTACTACTAAAGAGTCATCACATAACAAAGATAGCAAAAGAAATGAAGTAAAAAGTACAAAGGAAAAAATTTACAAAATTCCAGTAGTAAGTCTTCACCTGTCAAAAATTTCTGTGAATGTAAATTGAATGAACTATCCATCAAAAGACACAGAGTGACCTGTTTTACTTATCAATTATACCACAATAAAGTAGGCAAAATTCTATAAATATCTTTATTCAAAAAACTATGGAATACTAGGTTTTTAATTATAACATGTAAATAAAAACTCATAACTCAATAGATAAACATTTTGCTATGTAGTTTATACTTCATTAAACTGTTAAAAATAAAATAGAGAGAAAGACTTAAAAATGAACATGCAGCTGGGTACAGTGGTGCACGCCTGTAATCCCAGAGGCTAGGGAGGCTGAGGCTGGAGGATCATGAGTTCAAAGCCAGCCTCAGCAAAAGTGAGACACTAAGCAACTCAGTGAGACCCTGTATCTAAATAAAATAGAAAATAGGGCTGGGCATGTGGCTCAGTGGTTGAGTGCCCCTGAGTTCAATCACTGGTTACCCCCCACCCCCCAACACACACAAAAGGAATATGCAGGCATTTCCAGTGACTCAGGTTTCGAGCAGTGGGAATACTGTTTCTCAGGTGGTGGTAAAAGAGGGAATTCACTAAAGTTCAGTATTTGACAGTCAGAATCTATTAGAGACTCAGAAATTTGGGTTCATTAAAGAAAGAATAAGAAAGCATAGGGCTGTGTTGTAGCTCAGTGGTAGAGTGCTTGCCTAGCATGTGTGAGGCACTGGGTTTGATCCTCAGCACCACATCAAAATAAATAAATAAAATAAAGGTCATGTGTCCATCTAAAACTAAAAGTAAAACAAAAAGAAAGAGTACATTGAAGCCAAGCTGGTTGCAGCAGTGCCACTAACTCACTATGGAGGGATAACACACAGAGAGAACCACAATGAAATGATGCTTGAAAAGTGCTCTGTGCAGGCAGAGAGCTGAAGCTGTGAGTCATCCTGAGGAGGCCACGCTGTAGCTTGCCGCTGCCAGAGCTGGGGAGACTATAGCAAGCATTGCCATAGAGAAGGTTGGAAAACTGAATAGATAGGCATATTATGCTCAGAGATTAAAACTAGGAAGGCCATATTAATGGGAAGCAGAGTGTGTGAGACCTGTGGTGGTTTGGCTTCCCTGCCCCACAAGTAGAACTCTCTGAGAGATCCAGACTTAGGAGATCAGTCTCTGCTGGGTCCCAGGAGTATATTGATCTAATCTCTACAGAGAAGATACCAAACAAAGAAATGCCAAAGGCCTGATTAGAGTTAGGCCCAAGCTACCAAAATTCCCCACTTAAAACTCTGCAGCAGCCCCACCCTGAGAGAACATCACTCAGGTCTCTTCAGATAAAACTCCAATTGACAGTACTGCCCATTCTGCCCTACCTTATCCTGTTGAGAAGGGAAATTTAAAAACTATTTCAACCAACTTCAGTTTTAGGTTACTCCACCTAGCAGCTTGGTGAGTAACACTAACAGAGGAAGGGTTCAACACCCTCCAGCTTCTCCTCACTTCCTCTCCCTCTTCCCTCTCTCTTTCTCAGTATATAGCCCAAGAAGAAAGGGAAAGAACAGTCAGAAATCGGCAGTGACTACCCATTCTCACCAACAGTGTTGAACACCTTAGTGGAGAGTATTATTGCATTTTCAATAAGGAATTTCTCCTTTTAATTTTTTTATTTTTAGTGTTTTCTATTCTGATTGGTTCATGGATATATACACATACACATTTTTTAACAGTTCTGCATGATTGTTGTTTTTCTTTGTCTTTAGTGGTTTAGGGCTTTTTGCTTTTTTATTTTTGATGGTTTGTTTTCCTCATTTTTATTTCTTGCTCTTCTTCTTCCTCTAATATTCAAATTCTTTGTTATTTCTTTAATTCCCATTACTCACTTATTTCTTTTTATTTATTTTCTCCTTCTTTATTGCTATCATTAGCTATATCTCTTCTTTCTTTCTCTTCAAATTTGGAGCAACTTTCTTTTACTTTCCTATCACATTTTTCTTTCTCCTAATGAACTGTACTTTTACCAACTTTTTTTTATCCATTTAAATTGTATAACTTTTGCCCCCAGTATTCATTCTGTCGTGGTTTTCAGTGCTGTGGATTGCATAATTGACACTTGCCATTTCTTAATTGCAGACCTATTTCACAGCAATTTATTGGTTTTGCTTTTGGCAATTGCTAACACCACATTTGCTGTTTTTGTGGGATTAGTGTTGCACAAGTCATAGCAGTCACTGGGCACTAATTTTACTGCTGCATATTGTTTGTATCTGTTTTTTTTTGTTGTTGTTGTTATTGTTTATTTCCCCCTTCTCTGTGAAGTTCTGGGAAGCTACTACACTATAATCTTATAGGGTAGAGACTCTGCTGCTGAGCTCAACCCAACCAAAACACAGCACATATTGCTCCATGCACAAATCAACTGTGCTCAAACTGCAGTGATATTTTAATGCAAGTATTATAAGAGATAAAATCTCCAAACTAGTGCCCAGTCCCAAAGTAAAAATGGTTGGGGATGAAGGGAATCAGGTTCCATTCATGGACAGCAACAACTATAGCAAACAGAAAAAAATTACCACAAAGTCTGTTGACACCACACTTACAAGGGGTCTCCATGTAGCTCACTCTACAACATTTTGACAAGAGAAGGCTGTGCCCAAAAGAGCCACACACATAAAACTGAAAGAGACATATATCCCAACATATGCATAAAACCTAATACAGGAAAAAAAGAAATATGAAAAACAAGGTAACATAACACCTCCTGAAATTCATAATTCACCAGAAACTGACTCAAGATATATTGAAATGGATGAAATACCAAATACAGAATTCATGAAATAATTATAAAAATGATTAATGAATTCCAAGAGAACACAGAAAAATATCTGAATGAATTAAGGAAATCAGTACGAAATATGAATTAGAAATTAATAAGAAGATAGAGATATTCAAAAAGAACCAAACAGAAACCTTGTAAAATAAAGACACAAAAATTAAATAAAATGTTCAGTTGAAAATCTAGTATTGTATACCATGCTGAAGACAGAATTTCAGAGTTAAAAGAAAAAGTGGCCAATCTTGAACATATAGACAGTATTTAAAAAAAGAAAATGAGTAACTATCATGGGAATGCTTAACATACAGAATAAAGATAGGATTTTAAAAGCCTCAAGAGGAAAACCTTAGGTCACATTTACAGGCAAGCCAATCAGAAATACTTCTGATTTCTTAGTATAAACTCTTAAAATCCAGGAGTGTTCCAAGGCCTAAAAGAAAAGCACTGTCAACCAAGATTTCTATACCCAGCAAAGCAAATCTTCAGAATCAAAGTAGAAATAAAAACCTTCCAAGAAAAGCAGAAATTCAAAGAATTTGTGACTGCTAAGCCAACACTACAGAAAATACTTAAAGAAATACTATAAATAAGAAAAACTACAAAGAACTCACAAACCCCAGAGCTCACAAATGGTTGAATCTCATTTGAATGGTAGCTAAAAGAAATTGGAAACAAGTTGAAATTAAGCATTAGAAGTAAATCATAATGACAGAAATTAATAAACCACTCTCTATAACAACAATGAATGTAAAAGATCTCAACTCTCCAAAACACATAGGATGGCAGAATAGATTTAAAAATAAGACCCAATGATACGTTACTTGTATGAGACTCATCTTACAGGAAAAAGGATTCAAATTGATATTGCATGCAATTGGAGCTGAAAACAAAGCAGAAATAGCTACTCTCATTTCCAAGGAAGCAGACCTACATTCAAAATTTTTCAGAAGAGAAAATAAGGTCACTTAATACTGGCAAAGGGAAAAATCCAACAAGAATATTTAATAATAGTAAATATGTATGCCCCAAGTGTTGATGCACCTAACTACATAAAATAGACACTATTCACAGATTCAGATAGATCCAAGCCAATAATACTGGGTGAGATCAATACACCTCTCTAGCTAATAGATAGGTCATTCAGACATAAACTCAGCAAAGAGTCTGTGGACATAAAAAAACAAAATTCAAATGGACTTAACATATATCTATAGAATAGTTTATCCAGCACTAGGCAACCACACTTTCATCCCAGCTGCTTGTGCACAATTTTTTAAAATAGACCACATTTTAAGCCAAAAAGAAACTCTTAGCAAATACAAAAAAATAATTGATATAATTCTTTGCCTCTTATCTGCTTATAATGGAAATTAGGAAACAACATGCAAATACCCACAGAAACTATATATACACTTGGAGATTTTAAAAATACACATTTGTATAGTAACAGAAATAATACACTTTTGTATGGGTAACAGAAGAAATCAGTGGGGAAATTTTAAAAATTCTTAAAATCAAACTAGATAGTGATACAACATACCAGAACCTCTGGGACACTATGAAGGTGGTTCTAAGAGAAAAGTTTATAATTGTGAGTGCCTCAACAAGAAAATAAGAAAGATCCCTAATAAAAAACCCAATGATATACCTCAAGGATGTTGAAAAATGAAAACAAATACATTTCAAAACCAGCAATAGGAAGAAAATAATTAAGATCAGAGTCAAAATCAATAAAAAAGAAAACAAAGAAAACCAAAGGACTGATGAAGTGTTGTTTATTTGAAAAGATAAACAAGATTGATAAATGCTTACTAAAATTAACCAGGAGAAAATAAAGGAGAAGACTCATATTGATAAAATTAGAATGAAAAAGGAGAATCACCACAGACATCATAGAAATCCTGAGGATCACTAAGGACTATTTTGTAAACTTATACTCCACTATTTTGGAGACCTAAAAGAAGCAGATACATTCATAGATATATATAATCTGCCAAAACTAAATGGAAGCCAGATGGTAGACTTCACTCCATTTCAAGGTCTTTCAAGGTCATAGAAAACCCAAAGCAAACAATAACTATCAATGATATAGAAGTAGCAATAAAAAGCTATCCAATAAGGAAAAACCCAGGGCCATATGGATTCTCAGCTGAACTCTATCAGTACTTTAAGGAAGAACTTATGCCAGTGTTTCTCAAATTGTTTCATAAAAGAGAATGAGATGGAATACTTCCAATTTTTTTTCTACAAAGCCAGTATCATCCTCATATAAAAACCAGATAAGTACAAATCAAACAAAGAAAACTATAGACCAATATCCCTGATGAACTTAGATGCAAAAATCCTTAATAAAATATTAGCAAGTTATATTAAAAAATATTAAGACTATACATCATGACTAAGTTTGTTTTGTCCCAGTTTTTCAAGGAAGGCTTGACATGCAAATCAATAAATGTTATTCATGCATAAATAGAATTAAAGATAAAAATCACATAGTAATCTCACTAGATGCAGAGAAAGCCTATGACAAAATTCAGCATCTATTCATGATAAAAACATTGAAAAATTGGGGATTGAGGGAGCTTACCTTACTATTATCAAGGCTATATATCACAAACCCAAAGCCAAAATCACAGTGAATGTGGAAAAACTCAAATCATTTTAAAAAATCTATAATAAGATATGGGTGCCTACTCTCACTACTCCTTTTTAAAACAGTTCTTAAACTTCTAGTCAGAGCAATAAGGTTGGTGTTGGAAAGTAAAAGGATACAAATAGGAAAAAAAGTCAAATTATTTCTAATTGCTGATGACATGATTTTATAAGACTCAACAACTCCACCAAAAGAGTTCTAGAGCTAATAAACAAATTTATCAAAATGGCGGGTAACAAAATCAATATATAATATCATTAGCTTTCTATACAACATTAATGAATATGCTGAGAAAGCATATTCATCTTTGTTCCATTTTGACTTGACTTCTGTGTAAGGTGAGAGATAAAATCTAGTAGCTAGGAATTGGGCCAGAAACTATACAACTCCTTGAAGTAAATACACAGGCAATACTCCAACATACATGTGCAGACAATGACTTTCTTAATAGGACTCCTAAAGCCCAGGAAATAATGCCAAGAATTAATAATTGGGATGTCATCAACTTACAAAACTTCTACACAGCAGAGGAAGCATTTAAAAATGTGAAGAAAGAGCCTATAGGATGAGAGAAAGTCCTTACAGAGGATTAATATCCAGAATTCAAAAAGAATCCAAAATATTAACAACAATAAATAAATAAATAACCCAATAATTGAGCAAATGAACTAAACAGACCATTTTCAGAAGAACTGCAAATGGTCAACAAATATGAAAAAAACTCAATAGTTTTAGCAATCAGGACAATGAAAATTGGAACTACACTGGCATTTTATCTTAATTCAATTAGAATGGTATCCATGGAGAATACAAATAATAATAAATACTGGAGAGGATGTGGAGAAAAAGGACCACTTTTACACTGTTGGAAGAACTGTAAATTTGTACAACCACTACAGAAATCAGTATGGAAGTTCAATAAAAGACTAGGAATGGAACCACCATATGACCCAACTATATCTTGCCTTGATTTTTTATCTTAAAAAATTAAAGTTAGCATACTATAGTGATACACACATACCAATGATTATAGTAGCACAATTCACCATAGCTAAATTATAGAACCAGCCAGCTGTCCATCAATGGATGAATTGATAATGAAAATGTGGCATGTATACATAACAGAGTGTAGCCTAACACAGCCCAAGCAATACACAAAAGGATTACCCACTACATTAAAAAATTAATTTAATATAACATTAGTATAATTTTTGAAGATATATTGTATGTTTTTATGCTAAGTCTTTGAAATCATCATATATTTTACAGAATAGTGCACCTCCATTTAAATATTATGTTCCTCATTTGAATTAGCCACATTTCAGAGGCTTAATGATCAAACATGGTTAGTGGATACTACAAAGACAGTGAAATTATATATCTGAAATTTACTTATTAACCTTGCACATTTTTAAATTTCAAAGTGCTTTTGTTCTTCTGACTTTTGTCATCAGTCTTATATCTAACAATTTCTTAATGAGTATAGAGGATTTAGCAAGTTATTTTATAATTCTGAATGCAGCATCTCTATCAACATATCTGAACACACTTGACTCCATTAGCAGTAATAGGGTCATTTGGGGGTTCTATGAAAGATAGTCCTAGCATTGAGTTCACTTCAATGCTAGGACTATCTTTCATAGAACCCCCAAATGCTCATTGACTCAGATCCATTTTTCTTTTCTTTTCTCTCTCCTTTTTATTTTAGTTTTTGGTACCAAAGATTGAACTCAGGGTTACTCGGGACACTGAGCCACATCCCTAATCCTATTTTGTGTTTTTATGAAGAGACAGAGTCTCACTGAGTTGCTTAGCACCTCACTGTTGCTGAGGCAGGCTTTGAATTCGCGATTCTCCTGTCTCAGCCTTCAGATGCATTTTTAAACCTCTGTAAGTTTCAGTTTTGTCACCTGTAAAGAGCAACATGAATAGCATGTATTTAATTGATGTGAAGAATAAGTAAGATCACAAATGTTAAGTTCTTAGCACAATGACTGATACAGAGTATTCTCTCACAAAGTTTAACTTTTATATCTAAGGTGACTGTTATGGAATATAATTAAAGTCCAAAGGGTTGGTATTTTCCTGGAATTGTCCATTGACCTTCATATGAACTCCAACCCATCAGCCCACTAAATTACTTTTTCTTTCTGCTATAACATAAATAGAAAATCTTCCAACTTCTATATATTAGAAATTAATTTAGTCTATGGCCTTCTATGTTTTCTTTTTTCAGGTGGGCTCCAAACCAACCCAATTCTCATTAAAAACCTTACTCCCCACAAAATATAAATATTTCATTGTTTTTCTTTGACTCTCACCTCTGCAGGATATAGAGCTACCATGTACTTCAAATTCAAACCCAGGACTTTGGAAAGATTCATAACCAAGGAGCCCTTAGCCTTCTGGAGGTAAACCAGCTGCATGAGATCATTGTCTCCAAATACTCTGAGGAGGAAAAAAAGACAAAGAATGGAAAATTATGAAAATTACGGAGCTACTGGCCTCTGAGCATACCTGAGGTAGGTTGCAGGATTCAGAGACAGCTTCAGCAAGAGGTCTCCAGAGAGAAAGAGGCAGACAGCATCCAGATCTAAATCCAATTTGTGAAAGGAGGACCAGGGAAACAGGGGCCCAAACAGGGTGCTAGCAGAGTTTTGCAGGGGCCAGACCCTGACTTCAGGCAACATGTACAAACAGAGAAGGCAAAAGGGCTTTTGCAGGGGTTGCAGTCCATCCCGAGCCAGTGGGTCGAAGGGGCACCCCCACATTCACCTAGCAGTGGAAGTTGGGAAGAGTTGGAGCCGACTGGTTGCCTGTTCCCAGCCCCCTGCCGCAGGACAATCAGACACACCAGGGAGTCAAGTCAAGGCAAGTACTTGTATATTTGCGGATATATGAGTATAGGGCCGTTTGGCCAATCAGAGACAATGCACATAGGCAACAGCTGTCCATGTGGCAAGGCATGTAAGCCCCCTGAATTCTGTCCACAATCTGCACGTTCCTGGAACCAACAGTAAACCAATCACATAGTTCCTCCTTCCTTTGTGCCTTTCCCATTTACACACAATGGCTAGTCATAAGGGCATAGCATAGAGCTAGCTCCCCACAGGCTTTTTTAAACTAGAGGTCATCTCAAATTCCAAGACAGTAGAAGGTTTAAGGGTTCCATACTGCAGATAAATCAAGCTGGACTAAACATGGAAAAATCGGGAACTGGACGTATTTCATCTGCAGCCAGATTACTTATAAATAGATTACCTGTGAGTAAAAGAAAATAAAACAGCAAGCATTCGAGATTAGTTCTTCAGTCCCCAAAGATCAGAGAGGCCAAATGAGACCCATCTCACCTTTAGGGGAAATTTACATGTTCCTCATCTTTGTAGAAAAATTGGCTTTTCCTATCTCCTCGGCAGTCTTTTCTAGACAACTTCATTTTATCCTTTGCTATAATTAGGAGCTTGGAGTGTGCCTAGTCATATCTGTGGGACAGGCAAATTTTATTGAGAAAATATCCCAGGCAATGCTCACTTAGACTGCAGGGGCCACCATAGGTCATCGACCTATGAGGCTTCCAACCATCCTGTTGGTCTGTCATGATTTCACTATAAGTCACATCAGTTTCAGATGGATATACTGATAAAAATAGTAGATACACAATGCCACCTAAAAAACACCAATATAGACATTGATATTAGGCATTCCATGCTCTCATCAGTAGGCAAAAATAATGAATATAATAAAGTCCGATGCTTTGAGACACATATCTTTCCATCCATATTGGCTGTAGTCTCCACCCTTATGTTACCATTTTTCTCCCATGAGTTCACCTCCTGCATACCATCACCATTTGAGATCTCTTTCTACTTCCTATTTCATCCTCTGCAACCCCTGGCTAAACAACTTTTCCTACATTACCTTCATTACAGAAAGCTCCTTCCAATTAAGTCTTAACAGAAAATGAATGTATCTTCCTAAAAGTTTTTCCTCCATTTCTCTGAGATGCGTACAGCTCGTGCACTCCAAGTATCCAGGTTTGGGATCCGGGATTAAAACCTCTTCATCCATAGACCATTATTCCTCCACTCTCACCTATGAACCTTCCATTTGCCCCGGTTATTATCAGCTCCCAATCTCTTTGTCACCTCCCATCATCCACTGTGGTATCAGAAAGCCAGATGGTAGACTTCACTCCATTTCAAGGTCTTCCATCATCTTGGGAGATTTCAGCACTTATGGAGACAGCCTGTCCAACATCTCAGTGCAAAGCCTCTTGCTCTTCTCTACTCCAATAACTTCGGCTCTATTCTCCTTCAGCCACACATTCCCAAGTCGTGGTGACCATATTAGCACATAGAAATGTTCCACCAGTAAAAAATAAATTGAAAAAATTCTTATCTTTTAAATAAAATACCCATTTTTCCTCTTTTATAACTTAGACATTTCTGTTTTACCTGATCACTGACCACATCCAGACAATTTAATTCCTTGATTGTTCTATTTTTTTTTCCCTGTATACCAGTTTCTATCTTCACTTCTGTATTCAATTTAGATCTCAGGCTTAACACTTGACACCCTCTTATCCATATCTGCAATTCCATATTGGTAATTTCCTTTATCACATCCATCTGGCAGAATTTTGAAATTAGCTTAACTTTCTGACTGCTTTACTCTTATGGCAAAACTGCTGAGTACTGCCAAAAAGATTCACATGAACCATTTTCTTCTTTAGTTATTTGGTCCCAATAAATAAATCAAGGTCCCCAAACTAAATGGATCCTCAATACTCCTTCACAAATGTTTTCACTTCTCCCTGGGCATGCTTTTACCAAACTTACTCTCATCAAATCATCTTTGTTTATTACTTCTAGTTTCAAGACATTGCAATCATCAGCCTATGGTGTGATCATTAACCATCTAATTATCAAGAAGATAAATCAACTTCAGATTAAAACTATTTCATTATTCAGTATCTACATGTATGGTCTACACTATAATATCTCTTCCCACCCACATTTATATATTGCCACTCTACAAATGGGACATATTCTAGTTCCTTTGGACAGAAGTTTTTTAAAAAGCCAGAAATTCTACACATAGAGGGACAAGGCAACTGAAGAACCTTTTATGATCTTATTTAAAATAATGTGCTCAAAATACAACACTCATTTTTCTATAGGTATTTGTATAGGATAAAATTCACAAAATTCCATAGAATTTGAATATATAGAAGAAATCAAAAGTGGCCTTAGAGTCACCCTATGGACCAGAGGCCCATGGACTGGTGGGTGAGCTCCTTGTTTATGGAAACCAAGATGGCACAGGAGCTGTTGATTCTAGTGTCAATGCTGATGTTCAACATGTCTTCTCCATCTCTTTATGGGGATATCTGGAGGTCCCAAATCTTTAATTTGAATCAAAGGCTTTGCATCAATACGATGAATGGTGAATTTGAAACAAACAAACCAACAAAAACTCAGACAAATACTCATATGCCCTAGACTTGAGTCTTTTAGAAGTTAGGGATGGCAGAAGAAAGAAAAGTCAGAGAAGGGCAGAGATAAAACTTGAATGTCTTAGAAAGGGAAAGCAAAACTAGGGAGACAATTGAGGCCACAGGCAAGAGAAGGTATCTAACCTATAAGGATGGAAGAGAACAAGGAATGGAATGGAATGGAACAGAAAGGAAAGGAAAGAGAAAGGAACCTTTGTTCTCATCTGTCATCTAGCTTGGGTTGTAGAGAAAGTGTCAGCATATGCTTAAAACTCTTGCCTTGTAGTGTACTTGAGGCATACTTCTCCTGTACACCCAGCTGTCTACAACTAAAGAAGAGCAGGAATGATGGAAGGCAGAAATCACCAGGAAAAGGGTCAGAACAGGGGCATTGTCCTATATCAGCTCATTACTAGCTCAATTTCTTACTAGCAATCAGGTAGCCAAGGAAACAAGAGACCTGAAATGATGAGAAGATGGTGGGCTGGCTCTACCTGGCAAGTTCAATCTCTTGCTGAAATCCCAATATACTGACCAGCTTCAGTGAAACTGTCAGGGCAGTAGATACTCTGACCAGAGTAACAAACAAGATTAGGGACTCACCTATATCATCCCAATTGGTTGGGCATAAACATTGAGCCTCTGACCCCTAGAGATGACAGTGAATTTGTGGGAAAGCATGTTAGCACAAACACCAGGAGGCAGATTGCAGCTCAGAGAGGGATTGTCTACTGCAGACTGTAGAGAGTGCTTCCGGGACTTAAGAGCCTGATAGAGGAAAGAGAGAAGAATAAGGATGAGAAGAATAGCTATAATTAACTGAATGTTAATTATTTATCAGGTACTATGTGACATAGCACATGTGATGCCTAAATCTATCTATCTATCTTTCTTTCTCTCTCTCTCTCTCTCTCTCTCTTTCTTTTCTTTCTTTCTTTCTTTCTTTCTTTCTTTCTTTCTTTCTTTCTTTCTTTCTCTTTCTTTCTTTCTTTCTTTCTTCCTTCCTTCCTTCCTTCCTTCCTTCCTTCCTTCCTTCCTTTCTTTCTTTCTTTCTTTCTTTCTTTCTTTCTTTCTTTCTTTCTTTCTTTCTTTCTTTCTTTCTTTCTTTCTTTCTTTCTTTCTTTCTTTCTTTCTTTCTATGCATTTCAAGTCATAGTACATATATAGAGCTCAATTTTCCATCTCGGGTTGTAAACAATATAGAGTCACATCATTTGAGTCTTTATGCATGTACCTAGGGTAGTGATGTCCATCTCATTCCACCATTTTTGCTACTCCCATTCCCCCTCCCCTCTCCCACCTCCCCTACATCCCATCCAATGTTCCTCCATTTCTCCCATGCTCCCCACTCCCACCTGCCTTATATATCAGCATCCACTAATCAGAGAGAACATTTGGCCTTTGGTTTTTGGGGATTGGCTTACTTTACTTAGCATGATGTTCTCCAGTTCCATCCATTTACCTGCAAATGCCACAATTTTATTCTCTTTTATTGCTGAGTAATATTCCATTGTGTATTTATACCACAGTTTCTTTATCCATTCATCTATCAAAAGGCATCTAGGTTGCTTCCACAGTTTACAATTGTGAATTGTGCTGCTATAAACATTGAAGTGGCTGCATTACTGTAGTATGTTGTTTTTAAATCCTTTGAGTATAGACTGAAGAGTGGGATAGCTAGGTCAAATGGTAGTTCTTTTCGAAGCTTTCTTTTTTTTTTTTTTTTTTTTTTTTGAGAACCAGCTTAAGATGCTTACTGCTGGGCCCAATGTGTAGTAAGTGGCCCATAAACAGTAGCTTTAAAAAGATCTATTATTGGTTTTTTTGTTTTATTTTAATTTTTATTCTTGTTTTATTTAGGCTTACATGTTGACAGTGTAAATTGACTCATTGTACATAGATAGAGGATAACATATCAATTCTCTAGTTGTAAGTTGTATAGAATCACATCATATATGCAGTCATACATAAAGTTAGGGTTATTATGACCATTATATTCCATCACCCTTGCTGTCCCCATGCTCCCTCCCCCCTTACACCCCTGTGAACGGAGATCCACCTTTGTTCCCATGTCCTTTCCCACATTATGGATCAGCATCCACTTATCAATGAGTACATTCGGCATTTG